>CM021110.1:144900177-145144985 GCA_007115665.2 Sequoiadendron giganteum | reverse complement strand
AGTAACCACCCTGCAACTTCTGATCACGTGATGGTGGGAAACCATACATCTTAATCATCGATGATCCTGCTCATTCAAAACAACTGCCAACTCTAACATTAAACATCGAGCACCTTTTATGTTGAGATTAAAACATCTTCATCCATTTGAAGCATGTGTGTCTTACACCTATTTTAGTAACTCGCTAATTAATGTATTAAAGTCGGCTAAATATATTAAAGTACTCTCAACATTCCTTCGGAATCTCCAGATGTGACAAGTGGCACCCAACCGTGATATCACGATAAGCCAAAACCATGTGGTGGGGTCATCACGAGATAGAGGGGAATGGCTGAGATCAAATGGCCATCATCAACGGCCATGAAAATTCATCCCTCTACAAAATATAAAACATTTATTAAAACAAGAGGGGACATAACTAGGTCAAGGGCAAACGATGACATGAAGTTTTTTTAAAAGGGAAGCTTGGGGCCATCCTAGACTTAGGAAAAAATAAGGTCTAGCAAAGGAAAATATAATGACAGATTAGAAGGGGACCAAACCTAGATGGATCAATGGGACTCATGTTGTTTTCAAAACCCTCCTCCAAAAAGTAACAACCAAATAGATCCAAGCCATGGTATAAGATAAGACATTAGGGTTTTACACAAATACATGGAAACAAAAGTAAAAACCCAACCCTAGGCTTTTCTCAAACATCATGTAGAGCCAGAAACATAGGCAAGATTAAATGGAACTAGCAGAACAGAAATTAAAGTTCCATCAAGAGCTATGAGTAATAACATTGAAGATCCCTCTTCTTCTAAGGGGCCTAATGTGCAAGCTCAAGTCAACAATGTTCAACTCGAGGTTGATCAATTATTTAACACTCTCAAAATGGTTGTTAATGAGATAATCAACATGAAGAATACCTACGAACAAAATATTGTTTCCCTTGAAGGAGGATTGGAGTGTGTCAATCAAAAATTGGAGAAGCTTTTGGAGGTTAGTAAACATGCTATGCGCAATGAAGTCGAGGTTTTGTGTTTGTTGAATAAGAAAGCAAGGAAGTGGTTGGGGGAAAGTTTTGGTATGAAATACATGGTGGTTGATGGTGGTGTGCAACAAAAGATGACTAGTGATATGGGGCCTTTTGTTGGAAACATGTGCCTCAATCTTCTGACCTAAACCTCCTGAAAGAGAAAAATCGTTGAGACACCTGGGATGTCTTTGTGATAGGAAGTTTATCTCTAAAGGCTCAAGTGGTCAGATTGATGTGACTAGTGCCTAGTCTTCCTGAAGTGCAACTAAAGGAAGTCATTGGTGTGACCTTAAACTATTGGTGCAGGTTTTCTAACTCATACTAATGTTAGGATTCTAGCCAAAAAAATTTGTTAGGAAGATTCTTACCGATCTCGTCGTCGGTGTGACCTGAACTGTTGGTGTGGGTTTCCGAATTCAAGATGATGATGTTGGTCTGGCCAAGAAGTTTCATCAAGGAGACTCTTTTTGATCTCAGAGGCATCAGGGTAACATCGATCTTCGATTAGACCTGAGAATGTTGGATCGACGCCTGTGATCTTGTCGATGGACTCGGAGGCAGACTGTGGTTGAATGAGCGTGGACTTGGTTGATTGCTGAGTTGTTCGATGGAAATTGGAGGACTGTGCTGAGTTGGAGGTGACCGTTCACATGACTAGTAAGATTGACAGTTTCTCTATAGAAGAAACTAAACCAAACCATTTGTACAGAGAGATCAAATTGTCCATGGTTGTAGTATATACATTGCAGCGAAATATAACAGAAAAAGGGTTACTAAAGGTTTGATAGTTTTTGTTCTTCGTTGTATGTTGTATAAGCATTGTAACAATGAGTCATAGAATTGTAATCAGGATTTGATTTATACAAGGTTGATCAGGGAAATGTTGCTACTCTAAAATTGACATCTGAAAGTGAAGTCTGTATCTTTGTATGTAATTTGTTTACTGTAATACAAAGAGGCTTTACTTGGTATGGTGGGTTTTTCTCCTGTAAGGGATTTCTCGAATAAATACTACTGTCCAATTCTATGTATGCTTTAATTATCTATTTTGCTTCGAGTAATGTATAATTTTAATGAACTGTAATTAAATTTGAACTTGTAATATGTATTATTCCTCTTAGAATTAGCATTAGGAAGGCATTTTCTGCACCTTTTCTTTCCTTACAAGTGGTATTAGAGTCTAGCTAGTTGTGTTATCCTTGTGGGTAGGGTTGGGTTTTTTTGCTAATTTAGAAGTGGGAGTCTTGCAGAGGAATCTGGTAATCTCGTTTGTAGATTGAGATGGCAAGCACATCAAGAAGAGTAGAAACTGAAAAGTTCAATGGCAAAAATTTTGAGTTGTGGAAACTTAAAATGGAAGATCTATTAGTGGATCGTGATCTTTGGGTTGCTATGTCTGGAACTAAACCTTCAAGTATGAAGCAAGAAGATTTGGACCTAGTAGATAGAAAATAAAAAGGGTTGATAAGACTTTGTGTAGCAGACTTTGCTCTCCTAAACGTTCATGAAGAGAAAACTGCATCTTCTTTGTGGAAGAAATTGGGAGATATTTATCAAGGCAAGTCCTTGGTGAATAATCTATTCCTGAGGAATAATTTTTACTCTTTGAAAATGAAGGGGCATCTGTGGCTGATCATTTGAATAAATTTAACATGTTGATTGCTCAGTTAACATCTATGACTGTGAAAATTGATGATGAAGATCGTTGTATGCTTCTATTATGTTATTTTCCTGACTCTTGGGATCATTTAGTAATGGCTATAGGGAATATTATAACCGCTTTCAAGATGGAATATTTGTTTGCTTATTTGTTATCAGAAGAGATGAGAAGGAAGTATTCTAATATGGCAAAGGAGGCTCTTGTTGTTCATGGTAGATCAAAAGAAAAAGGAAAGAAGAAGGATAAGAAGTCCAAATTGAAATCAAAAGGGAGATCAAAGTCTCCTAGTAAGAAGTCCAAGGTGAAATGTTGGAACTGTGGACAGCCCGGTCATGTCCAAAAGTATTGTAAAGAGGATAAAAATAAGAAGAAGAAGAAGAAGAAGAACTCTTCAGACAATGGTTCTTCTCAGAGCAATGTAGATGCCTCCATTGCAGCCTTGGAAACTCGAGCATCAGATGATGTCTAGCTCATTGATTATGGAGAATCTTTCCACATGACATCTCATAGAGACTGGTTCACAAAGTATGAAAAATATGATGGTAGAGAGGTGTATTTGGCAAGCGATTCATCTCTGGAAATATTTGGTTGTGGAAGAGTCAGAATTCAATTCCCCGACGGAAGAATTAAGGGAATTGATGGCGTAATGCATTTACTAGGTTTGGCTCAGAATTTACATTTTGTAAGCAAGATGAATGATTTTGGAGTGCAAGTCTTGTTCTCAAGCAATGGTTGCAAAATGACTAGAGGCTCGATGGTGCTAGCTAGAGGTGCTTGAATTGGTACTCTGTACAAGCTGGATGTACTTGTTGTTCAATGTAACAATGTCTCTGCAAAGTCACAAAAAGTTGTTCATGAAGAGAAGGAAGAAAATATTCCTGTTAGTGCAAATTCTTTGGAAATTAAACTTCCTGCAAAGAAGACTATGCTTTGGCATCAAATGCTTGGTCACATTGGTGAAAAAGGTTTAAAATCCTTGAAAAATAAAAACCTGGTTGAGGGGCTTGATGATTGTAACCTAGAATTTGAATTTTTTGAACATTGTATATATGGAAAACATCATCGTGTTTCTTTTTACTCTAGTCCTCACAAATCTTCTGGTGTTCTAGATTATATACGCTTTGATGTTTTTGGTCTAGTAAATTTTCCTTCATTATCAAAATTAAGATATTATGTTTCTTTTATTGATGGTTATTTGAGAAGGGAATTTGTATATTTTCTAAAAAGTAAATCAGAAGTGTTTAGTCAATTTAAAGAGTTCAAGAACTTGGTTGAAAATCAGACTAGTAAGAAAATTAAATGCTTGAGGACAGACAATGGCAGTGATTTTTGTTCTGCAGATTTTGAAAGGTACTACAAGGACCATGGTATCAAAAGGCATAAGAGAGCACCTTACACTCCAAAACAAAATGTATTTTCTGAAAGGTTGAACATGACATTGATGGAGAAAGCAAGAAGTATGTTTAGCAATGTTGGTCTGGAGCAGAAGTTCTGAGATGAGGCTATGGCTACAACATGTTACTTGGTAAATTATCTCCCTCTTTGGCACTTGTTGATAAAATTCCTATGGAAGCTTGGTTTGGTAAGAAGCTCTCTCTGAGACATGTTCATGTATTTGGTTGTGAAGCATATGTTTATGTTCTAAATGAGAAGAGATCTAAATTGGAGAACAAAGTGGTTAAATGTATCTTCATTGGCTATGGAATTTGTGTGAAAGGATACAAGCTTTTGAATCATGTGACTAAAAAAGTTGTGTATAGAAAAAGTGTTATTTTTCGTGAGTTGAAACCTTCTTCAGTGGATCTGAAGTCAAGAATGAGAGAATTCAAGGAGGAAAATGATGTTGTTGAAATTCCTCTAACACCAGAAAAAGAGGAACAACAAATAGACATTGTACCTAAACCTGAGGAGATTTTGAGTAGCTATGAGAATTTTGAAGAAGAACCACAACCTCAGCCTCAGCCTATGAGGAGGTCTACACTTGAGAAGCAACAACTTGAAAGGTATGATTTTTCCATGTTGGATGAAAACTATTCTTATGCTTTAATTACTAGCACTGATGAGTCTAGGACTATAAAAGAGCTTATTGGAATGCCTGACTCAAACTCTTGGTTGGAAGCCATGAAGGAAGAAATGGCATCATTGGAGAAGAATGAAACTTGGAGTTTGGTGCCCCTACCTAAAGGCAAGAAATTTGTTGGTTGTAAATGGGTATTTAAAAGAAAATTGGTTTGGATGGTAGTGTTGAAAAATATAAAGCGAGGTTGGTTACGAAGGGATATTCCCAGGTAGAGGGAATTGATTATGGAGAAATATTTTCTCCTATAGCCAAGTTGACATCTATCAGATTTATTTTGTCACTTGCAGTAGCATATGAATTAGAAATTGAATAGATGGATGTGAAGATAGATTTTCTCCATGGTCTTGAAGAAGAAATCTATATGTCACAACCTAAGCATTTTATGGAAAAGGGTAAATAAAATTTGGTTTGCAAGTTAAAGAAATCTATTTATGGTTTGAAACAGTCGCCTAGAATGTGGTACCAAAAATTTAACACATTTTTTTTGTCATTGGTATTTGTAAGATCGAGATCAGATCATTGTGTGTACTTCAAAACTGAAAATGATCATGTTCTTATTATTTCCCTTTATGTTGATGATATGTTGTTCATAGGGAATGTAATTTTATGATTTGTTTAGAAAGTGGATACTCTTAGAAATGTTGCACCAGATTGATGAAACCAATGAGCATAGACAAGTATAGGTGGTGTGTTAGTTCGATGGGCCTTGGAGCCCATGAATCTCTAGTTCTTCAATACTCTTGAATGAAGATGGGAAAGTAATGAGGAACAAAGCAAGATTGTCCTACAAAACATATGCTCAAGTAGAAGGAATTGAATTTAAAGAAAAAATTTCTCTTGTGGCTAGAATGAAAGCAATTAGGATGTTCTTGGCATGTTTAGTTTATAATAACTTCAAGGTTTATCAGATGGTTGTCAAGTTAGTATTTCTGAATGGAAATCTTGAAGAGGAAGTATATATTGAGCAACCTGAAGGATTTCAGTTATCTAAGAATAAGGAGTATATTTTCCAGTTGAAAAAGGCATTATATGGTCTCAAACAAGCCCCTAAATCTTGTATGAAAGGTTGTAAAAGTACTTACTCTAGCAAGGCTTCAAGAAAGGTACCATATATAGAAATCTTTATATCAAAATTGAGGATAAATAAATTCTAATAGTTTTTGTATATGTTGATGATATAATCTTTGGTGGCAATGATGAGATGTGTAAGAAGTTTGCAAAAGATATGAAAAATGAATTTGAAATTTCTATGATAGGTGAGTTATCATTCTTTCTTAGACTCCAAATTGCTCAATCAAATGATAGTATTTCTCTTAAGAAAAGTATGTCAAGGAGATGTTGAAGAATTTTGGTATGGACCATTGCAAACCAGCAAGTACTCCTATGGTAACAGGTTGTCATTTGAGTAAAGATGATGAGTCATCTCAGGCTGATCAGACTCTATAAAGGTATATGATTGGGGGCCTACTATAACTAATAGCATCAAGGCCTGACATTATGCAAGTTTTTTGCTTGGTTGCAAGGTTTCAAGCTGATCCAAGAGAAACTCATGTGAAGGCAATCAAGAGAATTTTAAGATATTTGAAGAGAACTTCAGATTATGGATTTTGGTATAAAAAAGGTGATCACTTTTCCCTCAGTGCATATACTAATGCAAATTGGGCTGGTAGTGTTGATGATAGAAGAAGTACCAGTGGTGGAGCTTTTGTTTTAGAAGATAGATTGGTCTCATGGTTTAGTAAGAATAAGAATTCAATATCCTTATCAATATCAAAAGAAAATTATATAGTTGTATCATCTTGTTGCACTCAAGTGTTGTGGATGAAGAAAACATTGAAGGATATCCAGGTAATGTATTATGAGCCCATTCCTATTTTATGTGACAATACAAGTGTCATCAATATTTTAAAGAATCTAGTGATACATTAAAGCAATCAAGGATGGAGTACTTTGCCAAGTAGTCCACCCTCACATCTAAACACTTCAAAATTCACGCACATTTATTTATTTTACCAGGAAATTTTATTTTTACTCCAAATACAAATTCAATTTGGCACACTATAATAATGGAGGAATTACAACCTACAGGTAAGCATTCTTTCATCCTTAAAATTAATTAATTTATGCATTCAAATCAACACAAACATGAACCAAACCATAATTGCATTTCCATTGATTTGATTTGTCTTTTTTTAAATTTCTACACAATCAGCTCCAAAAATAAAGATTTCATGCATGCAAATTCTCTCTTCCAAATCCAACACCCCACTCCTAGCTTCACCTACATGACATAGACCTGCAATTATAATTTGATTATTTTGTTCTAAAATTTCCTTCCTAGAGAACTCCCATGCCCCCTTTGGCAATATGGACTGGTTGCTATGGCTTCTACCTTGTTGTATGAATTCCACACCCCACTTCTTCCTCCTTTTTCCTGGGAAAATTCTACAATTTCCTTTTTTTGATAACTATATTCAAAAACTCTTCTTCTCCAACCCAGGTGTCCCACTTCCTTCCCTCCTATTCTTTTTCAAAAAATATTTTTATTTTTTCCCTCAATACCTATTCTCCTTCTCCTCTTGGCAACACCCCTTATCTCTCCAATTTATAGGCAATAAAATAATTAAATTATATTTTTGAAGGAAATGTATTTAAATTTACAAATTATTTCTTGGAAAAAAATGTTGGGTAAGCATAGAAATTAATTAAAATATTTAATTCAAATTGAGCTCCATAGTTCTCTACCTGGCGGGGACTATAGATAAAGTGAAATTAAATTGAAAGAGAATTAAAGCTCAAATTCTTCAATTTCTACCTGTAACACCAAAATCTAGCCAAAACCAAAAATCTATAAAAAAAAAATCCAAGTGAACAAGAAAATCAAATATTTTAGGTGATGTTGATTACCAGTTTGCCAATGCTCCTGCATCATGCATTCTAGAACCAAGAACATATCTATCAAGTATCACTTTTTAAGAGAGAATGTTGCAAATCAAGAGGTAAAATTGGAATTATGTACCTACAAAGGATCAAGTTATAGATATCTTTACAAAATCACTTTCTAAGGACACATTTGAATATCTCATATAGAAGTTAGGGGTTGTTGCCCCTCCTTCTACCTAGATGCATAGATGGTGCATCTATCTGTGGGGGAAATTCAAGACATATTTATCCCTAGATTGATGGGGGCTACCTCTCAATGGGAGCAAGTAGAAAGATACTAAGAAGGGTGATAAGGTTTGTGTAGATAGGGGGAGTTTGTGTGTTGTTGCGAGTACATAAGGAGACCACTAGCCCTTTGCCCTTGATTTCAAAGGAGGAGAAATTACATATCAAGTTAGCGTTTCCATCAATGCCAAAGGGGGAGATTGTTGCATGTGATGCAATCAAAGTTATAATTTTTTTTCTATGGGAGTGTGAATTTTGTATTCTTTGTCCCTTGATGTAAAGCATTGTTGAAAGAAAATATGTAAGGTTTCAAACTATCAAAGGCATAGGAAGTTGCACTGAATCTGCTTGGGAGAATTCTTTGCATTCCTTTGCATTTGAATATATGGCCTTGTGGTTTGGAAGATAGACAAAGACAAGTGTGTAGTATGTATGTTCCTAATTTTAGAGCATAGAAGTTAACATATAAGATTCTAGAGCTAGCAGAGTGAAGACAGTAGTACAATGGTGTTGCAATTAGAAAAGGCTAGAGAAATGTGAAGCATTTGAAGTTATGTTCCTACAGATAGTCAAGATAGCTTGTAATTTCTCTTAGGTATGTGTGGTTCAAATTTGAGATCATGAAACTTACCACAAAGTATTTTAGAATCAGCAAAGTGAAACCAATAGTAAAACAAGGTAGTTGCAGTTACAAAGAGATAGTAAAAACCACCACATTTCACCATATTACAATATCTATATTTTTTTTTGGAGGATAACTTTAGATTGTTTGTATGTTTTCTCATTTCAATTTTCAGGTGTTGGGGTCTATCGCAAGTTTGGTTTTCAATGTTCTATCTCAAGGTTGTGTATTCAGAGTTTGCAAGAGAAGCTAGGTTTTTCCCAAGTTCTTTGAACCCTAAGTGTTTTAAATGGGTATGCACTTTATGTTCTATTTTTTTGTTGACTTAATCCAAGTGGTTTTCAGTCAGTTAAGTGGCATCTTATGTCTTTAGGAAATGTTTGTTTACCAACCCTGTTTATCGCTTTCCTCAGTTTCAAAATATTTTCCTAATCCTAAAGTATAATGTAAATAATTTATCTATGCCCCATATGTTCGTGCAAGACTCTTGCTTCACAAAATATTTTTTTCTCAATTCTATCCCTCTGTGAGTATGCGAAATGGTGACACATGTAAATATTTCATGACTTAGCATGTGGATTTTTTAGGTGGCATTTATTTCATGAATGTGTGAAATACTAACAAATGGAATGTGTGCATTATGGGATGACCTGTGGACTTTTCAACATGGTATATTTTCTCGAGGCTTGAATGTGATCCATTTTTTTTTTTTGTGAAGATTGGAGATCAATGGATGAGATTCAAATGTGTTCCAACGGCTATTTTCTAGTTTGAACTTTGCCCTGTACAGGCTGGCATGGCTATATTTGGAAATATTTTTCAAGGCCAACTTGTGTTCATTCAATGAATTTTTATTTTGGTTTGGGCCGACATATTTGTATTATCTATCATCGTAGATCGATATTTATGCAAATTATTGTGGCATTGTAGAAGAGTGTGTGACAGTGTGTGATAGTGTGTGTGACAGTACAATTTTATGTTTGTACATGATTATGTAATCTGATTAAGATATTCATGATCAATTCTTCATATCAGAGGATGTTGAGGTAATATTGAGAAAGACACATATGGGAGCTTTGAAATTGATAAAGTAGAATTGAAAAATCACTCTGTAAGTGCATGACAAAGATCTTGTTATAATTTGTAATTCATTATTTTTTATTGAGGTTGTTGCCTCTTGTTGTATGTGGTTGAATCCACTATTTCATTGAGGTTGGATCCTATTGTATACTAAGGTTGGTGCCTCTTGTGTACTGAGTTGGTGCTCAAATTATAGATTGTTGTCTCAGATAGGTTGATTCCTATCAAAACAAATTTTGGATTGGTGTCTTCTATATGTTAGTGCCTGAAAATCATATATATTATTTGATATTCACTTGTGAGGTTGGATTTGGGTAGTAGATCCAAGCATCTTTTCTCACCATGGTTTTCCCTTTAGGGTTTTCGCATCAATCTAGTGTATGTGTTCTCATTGTTGTCTCTAATTCCTTCTTGAAGTATAATGGTGCATAACTATTTTGAATGGAATAAAAAATTTAAAGGATATATTAATTCTCCCCCTCTCAATATTATATTTGTGTTCAACAATAAGCTCATGGCTCAAGTTGTTAAGTTATTCAGGATATTTAGAGAAAACTATTCTCGTCAAAGGCAAGTTGTAGCACAAAGGACTTCTATAAAAATAATCAGGGATGGTATAGATGGAAGAAAAGGAGCTTATCTATGTATTTAATTGTATAATTTGTTTCTTCGGTTTCCAATCATAAGTCACTATTTTTTAAAATTATCTTTTGTAAAATATGACTTTTATCTCATATTTGTAATAAGTTAGGAAATGAGATTTATTCACACAAAATTTGAGAGATTTCTTACTTAAATAAATTTTATTTTATTTATCTCAAAATATAAAGGTAGTTATCCAAGTAGTTACAAATTAGTTTTAAATTATTTACCAAGAGAAAGCCTATATATACAAGGCTTGTATTATTTTAAAGGGACTTTTTTATTCTCACAAATTTGTATAAGGTATTTTTGGAATTGTATAATTCTGCAAAGTAATGGAAAGAATTTTTGGAGGTGTAATCATGGTGTTTTTTGTGCATCATTATCAATATTTTGTATGTGAAGTTGATGATGACCTATATTTTTTATTATACGAGAAAAGCAGGTTTTCAAGGGACCCAAAACCCTTTACAACTTAAGATACAAAATGATGCTTAGAAGATAGAATAATAAGATACTAGTAGCAAACCATAACCGAACAAAGAAAAAAAAAGAGTGTTGCATGAGAGATAAAACATTAAACCATCAACAACACCCAGTAGCATCAAAATAGCAAAACAATAGAAAGAAAATCAAAACCCATCAAAAAGTAAATAGCAGACAATGAGAACTGAGCACTATTTCATACTACTTAAGGTGTTGGCCACCTCAAGCTTCTGGATCTTATGCAAATCAAACATGTCTAGTATCTCCTTCTTCTCAACTTCAAAGGACTTTTTCCAATCAGCATACCCTTTAGCAGTAGGGCCTTTACTATCATCTTTCGCACCTTTTTTTCCTTTGCCCTTGGTTGAATGTTCTTTCTCCATTAATTCAAAAAAGTACAATTGGTTCTCCCAGAGCTCACTAATCTTTCGGAACAAGATTTCCAAGGAGTCTGCACTATTCTTAATATAAATATGGCACACATGTAAAATATTCTTGATGTCTACATTAGTCCCCACAACCTTGGCTTCTAACCCAGCCAAATGTTCTTCACACATAGATTTGAAATCATGGAAAGAACCCTCAAGGTCTGTAATTTTGTCAATCAAAATGTTTGACACTAAGCTTTTCAGTATATTCTTCAAGTTCTCCTTCAAACCCCTTATTTTAATGTTAAATTTATTAAACTCTTGAAGACTCCACTTAGCCAATTTAAAAGTTCCAATGGCCCCAACCCTAGCCATGTCCAACAACTCAAATATTGAGGTAGACTCATCATTTAGATAAGAAAAGTCCTCAAAAATGGGATTTACCTTTAGAGACTCTGACTTAGCACTCTTCTTCTTAGCATCTTCCTCATCTTGACCCTTATTTTCTTCGTGAAGGTCCTCATTGGTCATTTCATGAGTTGACGAGTCATCAATTTCCACCACCTTTTCACCAGAAGCCTTTTCCTCACAAATCACCTTGGCATCCTTTGCTAAAACTTTTGAGGCTTGGTTCTTCAGTTTCACAATACGTTTGGACGCCCTCCTCATCTTATCCTTGGTCTTTGTATCCATCACATTCTCTTGAAAACCCTCCTCATTACCTCCACCTTTGACTTCTACCTGGCCAACAACCAAATCCACCTTCCTAGGAGAGGACTCATCTGAGCCCACCTTTGTATCCTCACTGTCAGAAAGAATAATGCACTTAGTAGCTTGATTGCTTTTAAGGCTACCCTTCTTCCTCTTTTTTGAGGAGGTAGCCTTAGGGGATGGAGAGCCATCATCATCCTCTTCTTCCCACTCCTCTTCTTCGGCAATGCTGGTATCCAAGCCAAACAAACTAGAACCTATGTTATCATAAATCTTGTTTACGCAAATGATTAGTCATATTTTCAAAAATCTATGTTAAACATTCCCATTTTCAAGTACCTTCATTTGGATATGTTAATACTCATAGTATAAATTCATCATAAAACTCTTATACATAGTCTCATACTTTTTAAGATGAATCTTGTTAAGTTTTAAGTAAGATTATAAAACCTACATAGCATTCGTATGTTTGTTAGTTTCTTTGGTATTGAGTTTATCTTTAGACCTTTGCTCTTTCCTTTTAGTAATTTTTGGTGAAAAGCACACCAAAATCCAAAAATCATCATACGAAGGATATTCCCCTCTCAAATGTAGAGGAAGATTATGATTTCATAAAAAATCTTTCCAAATTCTGGAATGTTTTTTCACTTTCCATTGGGTAGTTCATATTATATTTTAAAGTGACAAATCCATTTATCAATGGATTTTTGGTGATTTTGCTAGGGACTATGAACAATCAAAATAATTTATGATGGTTGCCTCTTTTTTATGCATCAATTTTCTTTCTTCATGAATAATTATGGTGTTTCCACATTGTAATAGTATTCCAATTTTGCAACCGAGTCTTGATTGGATGCATGTCGAACAAGAAGACATTATTTCTCAGTTAAATACTCTAATTTGGAAATTCAAGAGTGGATCATATTATTTACAAGTTAATCAAGTTTTGGAATGTGAAGAAGAATTAGGTGAAGAAATTAGAAGACTCCATCTAGGATATGAGTTGATTGTTCTTGAAAGGGTTATTGTATGGCCAAGGAAATGTAGACAAAATCAAACCCAACAAGTGAAAAGTAATAAACCTAAAAGACTTTCTTAAAATAATATTCCTTAGTAAACATGTTGGCTAGCATACATGAGAGGAGATAGAAGTAAATGTGTTCTTGATTCAAATTTTGAGAATTTGTAGAAGATTAATTTCTCCACACCTTTTTCCTCTTCAAGAAGAAAGGTTAAATCTACTAGCAAGCCCACAACACCTACTAGGATAGTTCCCTAGTCTCCAAATTTTCAAGCTTTGGTATTATACAAAACAAAATTTCCTCTAGTTGTTAGTGTGCAACCTAATAAACCACAAGTGATGGTACATCTAGTGTCATGGGAGTATATATTGATCCCCTATCATTAAGGAATCAGTTACATGATTCACCTCCAAGATCCAAAAAGACTTTTCCCAAATTCAATGGTGATAGGAAAGTCATGAAATATGAACACATCAATGATTCTATTGTTGTGTGTGTTGTACTTTGGATCATATATGAGGATGTATCTATTTGATTATTCATGGAAATTTTAAATGACATTTCAGCTAAATGATTTTATCATTTTCTAGTTCAGTCTATTAACACATGGGTTATTATATGATAAAAAAATTGAACATAAGTTCAAAAGTGTTGAGGATGAACATATGCTACAGGAAAAATTAACTCAAATGAAGAAAGATATACATAAACCTATATGAGAGTTTTTCACTCATTTCAACAAGATAGTGAATAGAGTTAAAAATTCTAAGAGGCCTACAGAGGAAAATCAGAATTGTTTCATCATTAACACCCAGCCTCCTAATGAGTGGTTGTTGGATGAGCTTATTTCAGCTCTTATTTGACATAGTGGGAGGCCTTGGGTGCTCCTCGTGTTGGCTTGTTCTCTAACTAGTTTCTTCTTGCTCTTCCTTTGCTCCTTCTTGTTGTTTGTTTGGTGGTGCTCTTTTGGGTGTTCTTTCTCTTGGTGTGTTTTGGTTGCTCTCAGTCTCCCTCTTGTGGAGTGGTGGTGTCTCTCTCTGGTTTTTGATGTCGAGTTGTGGCCTATTCTTGGCTCTGATTGGCCTGTTGGGATGGCTAGGTGGTTTTCTTATTTGGCCCTCTCTGTGTTTCCTTCTAGATTGGGGTCCCCTTTTCCCCTTGGGGCTTGTTTTCTTCCATTCACTCTGAGGATGGGTATTTTCTCTTGGTGGTCTTTTGGCCTTCACTTTTACTTGCAGTTGTGAGCTACCTCCTCTTGGTCTTCTATGGAGTTGTTGGTTGGGTGTCTCCTCTTGTTTTTTTCTACCCAGCTAATTTTTTTGGTGTTTGGTGTTTTGGTGACCTTTTGGTTTGAATTCTTTGTTTCCCTTTTTGACAAAGGGTTGGATCTTCACTGGTAATGCTTGGGGTTGCATTTTTTTATGAGTTGTATTTTGAAGCTTTTGAGAGCTTTTTGTGCCCTTGGTGTTGGTTCGTGGTTGATGGTTGGGTGGATCTTCATGCATTTTATGTACACCCATTTGAATTTAAAGTTTCTTTTGGATATGGTGGCTCTATTGTTCAAGCTTCTTTATTTGGTCCACCTTATGCTCCTACTATTGGGATTTCCAAAGGTTGTTGTGAGTGCTTGTCCTACTAGAGTTTTTTCTTTTGGCTAGTTTTTGCAGATGGTGTCTTCTCTAGAGGTGAATTTTTCTCTTGTTGCAGTAGAGCCCACTCCTTTTGAGGTGGATTTGTTTGATGCAAGTCCAATGGAAATTCCTCTTCTCCTTTTCTTGTTCCTTTGGAGGTGGAGGTGGATCCTTTTGAGGTTGGGTTGGTATGAGCAGAAGTTGGGTTTTTTTGGTGGTTTGAGCTCTCATATCTTCCTCTCTGATAGAGGGGGGACATCCTATGGAGGTGGAGTGTGGGTTGTTCTTTCAAATTGGTAGGAGTTGTAAGATGGCTACTATTTTTCAGTCTTCAATGTTTTTGGGTTTAAGGTCTCGATCAAAACCTATTGATGGTTATCTTTTGGGTTTAAGGTCCCTGAAAAACCTAGTTAAGGGTTTAAGGTCCCTTCAAAACCTTTGGGTTTAAGCTCCCAAGTAAAAAATGTTTGTATACGGTTAAGGGCTTTAGGCCCCTTTTTCTTTTATGCAGCATGTGATATCCTACTTTATTTTTAGTGTTGCTACTAATTGGTTGTTGATGGTTTAAGGTGTATCTTTGATACAGCATGTTTTTCTTGGATAGGGTTATGGGTCCCTTCAAAACAATTATGTAATGGGTTCCAGGTCCCATCAAAACCTGTTTTTCCCACAATCAAAAACACCCAGCCTCCCGATGTAATTTTATAATTGAGAATGGATCATGTATCTTATCTTGAAAAAACCAAATATATAGCAATAGAGGTTGAATATGACTTGCTAGGTGCACGAAAGTGGAATAAAGAGCTGAAAAAGGGAAAGGATAGAAGATTAATCCTACCACTATGGATCCCATGGTACAAAAGCTGGCTAATGACTTTATTTTATTAAAGAACCAACATCCATAGAACCCCCATGTTTGTATCAATACATTATGAGGATAAATTATATGCCATACCAACATAATAGACAAGCAAAACTTCCTCCTCCTACATAAGATTAGACATCGAGTATTCATCCTCAAGTAATTTCCATACATCTACTATGTGTGATTTTTATTTGATAATAGATCATGGTGGCTCTTCATGTCTAGAAATGGTGAGGTATATGTAAATTAATTAGACCACTGAAAAGATAGAAGAGTGAATTTCTCTAGAAGATGAAACAAACCATCAATTTGGACAACCGCCATTAATCTTTTGGATTATGAATCTAACAATGAGGAGGAATCATTGCATGATATAAAAAATCATTCTTACAATACTTTTACAAGGAATGAGCACCAAGGGAAATAAGAGAAGGCTAAGTTTAATACTAATGCTCCTTCCAAAGGTGTATAAATTTATATAAATGCATTTTTACTAGAAAATGGACTCAAGGGGATATTACTTCAATAGAAAAAGTTGAACAAGGTACAAAACCCACTAACTCATTCTTGGCTCCTCTTGATGGTTCTTTTGATTTCATTGAATATTGTAAGAAGATTAAAATACAAATATATCAAATGGAATATCTTAATACTAATCCTCATCAGTCTCAAGACTAATATACTTACTTCAGAAGAAAAAGATATTCCTAAAATTGCTTGCTCTTGATATATCTTATGATAATGGATGATGTAGTTTGTTGGAAGTTCTTCTTCTTCTAGTTCTAGAGTTGAGATAGTTCTTATATCTCCTATAGGAGAAATATTTCCTAAAACTTATAAATTATCTTTTGACACTACTAATAATATGGCTATATATGAGACCCTAGTCCTAGGTCTTTAATTTGTGAAAGAGAAAGGAATTAGGAAGCTCAAGGTCACTAGTGATGTTGAATTATTAGTCAATAAAGTTAGAAACCAATTCCAAACCAAAAATAAGAGGCTTAAAAACTATCAAAATAATGTTTGGGATGGAATTGAAGGTGTAGACACCGAAAATTGGTCTAGGCCTACAAGTACCACTTTCGACATATTATCCATGGTCATGATTAAATAATGTTAATTATTTAATTACCCTTTGTAACACATATTTCCTTTATTAATTAAATACCCCTTTTTAATTAATTCATTATGACCCTTTATTCAACTTTGATTAATTAAATAAATCATAATTATTTAATTATGTCGCTAACTAATTAATTCGTCCTTCTTAATTAAATAATTTATTATTTAATTACCCCTTTGTCATATTTCAACTATAATTAAATATTTATTATTTAATTATTCATTTAACCCCCTTTATCTATAATTAAATATTTATTATTTAATTTATTCAATTCCACCTTTACAACAGTCAAATTTAAATAAATTATCTTTATTTATTTAATTAAATCTCTCACTTTCGAATGTTGAATTAAATTAACATTTAATTCATATTTATTAATTATTTATATCACATTCTTCTATCATCCAGTTGACTAATCATTCACTCACCTTCTGACTCGAGATCTATTTTTAGTTCTCCAGTTATCTCCCGATTCAACATTTGATTGTCTCTACGAGAGGACTCTCTGTCACAACTAGTCAATTAACTAGTTCTAACTCAAATGCATGATGTGTTTATTAATTAAATATCTTTATTTAATTAATTAACTCATGTTTGCATTCGAATGCATTATTCTTCAACTTCTAACTTTGTCTTTGACATTCAAAGTCTATTTCTTCTATTTACGAAGACTCTTAACTAAAGATTAAAATCTTGAACTTGTGTTCTAACTCACGTTCTAACTTAATCTTTATCCTGCAGTATTTTTTGACTCATGTTCTAACTCACGTTCTATTTGACACAGAACTCACATTGCATGACATTCATCAATCTCACCCGTCGATCTCTCTTTGAATCTGAGTCGATCATTCAAAAACCCAAAATCTATAAAATGGCCTGTCATTATCATTATTCCTCCTCCTGAAATGATACACTTTTGAGAAGAAACTTATCTTCAATATTCTGCTTAGACATTCAACAAGGTTATGCTTGCATCAATACTAAAAATTTGAGGGCAAGAATACTAAAACAACAAAATGGAGAAGAGAAATCGAGATAATTCAAAGGAGTGAACGCATATTCGGTGAGAGCTTTCCAATTAATTTGTTTAGTTATTATGTTTGCTTATTCATTCTTTGTTGTTTGATTTAGATTAATATTGTTTGGATTAGAATTAACATTGTTTATTCTAGTTGCAGATATCTTATTCCAAATTTTATTCTATCTTAAATTTGGTGAACCTGACGTGAACACGCTTCAAATTCTCACATCTTTTCATCTTTCTGTTTTTTCGTTTTTCATTTTTTGCAGGTTATTGTACAGCACACCACATCTATTTAGAAAAATGATGCATATGTCCTCGTGCACCCCATCTTCCATATTCCATGACGCATCTGCCATTCTACACCGCATTCGTGAACTTGTGCACCGCATCCACTTGTCAACAATCACACTTTTGGGAGAATTTTGAGATCAAATAGATAGCATGGTTGCATCCGGAAGGGCCGAGAGACGAATTTTCATAGATTATACTGCATGTTTTCGTTAAGGGTAGCATTTTTTACAAGAGAAACACAAATTTTTTTGCGGTCGCGAGTTGAAGTGACGCATTTGTGGCATTCTGTGACACATGTGACTTTGTGTGACGCATTTGCAGCTTTCTGCATCACATTTGATAGGTAAAAAAAAAATTCCTGATTTTTGAAATTATTATGTTATGCATCTAACTTCCTGTGATGCATGTGACTTTGTGTGATGCATTGGCAGCTTTCTGCATCGCATTTGCCTGGTAAAAAAAATTTCCCTGATTTTTGAAATTCTTATGTTATGCATCTGACTTCCTGTGATGCATCCATCTTTGCGAGCTGCATTTGTGGATTTCTATGATGCATCAGAGTTTGCAAAATGCATCTGACATCTTGCACCGCATCTAAGACATCCTGCACCGCATCCGCCTGTCAATAATTCACAAATCGCATTCGCTTGTCAACATCGAGCCGCATCTGTGGCTTGAAACGCCACATTTGCCTGGTAATCTTTTTTTTTCACTTTTTAGTCATTTTCGTACATTTGTATTTTTCATTTTCGTTGTTTAGGTTTTTTTTATTTTCGCTAATGTCTAGTTATAGTTGTGTTAAGGTGGATTAACTTAGTGTTTGCAGGACGAAGCATAGAAGACCATAAAAACACAAACCATTGTTTTCGGTAGGACGAAATTCGAAGACACCAAAAACAAACTACTAATCATTTTTGCATGCAGGACCTGATGCCTTTGTCTTTATTTATTTAGCAAGCTTTTTGTTTGGTAGATAGATAACTGTCATTTGGATTAAAAAGAAGCAATGTTTGCCTTGTTTGGTGCGAAAGCACATTTTCGTAACCCTTCAAGATTCAGTATATCAGAGTATCCTCTCCCCTTGTGCAATCATGTGATCCTGGGTGTAAGAGAAATGGTTACTAACTCTAGAACTTGGGCCTATCTTGGTGGGAAAAAGTACTCACCCCAAGATGACTCAGACCGGTAACACGCTAAAGCCAAGCGACTTCCACCCAGTATATAAAAATGGATTTCTAGAGAAATCCCAGAAATCACACTCACTATTCCGACAAGATGGACAGAAATGGACTCTCACCAAAGTTGAATAGTGCCCCATGAATGGAATGCCCTTACTAAACACCTTGTTGTAGATTTTCCAAAATCCCATCTATTTGCTGGTGCAGCAGGGTCAGCCCTATGAAGCCATCTTACATTCTTATGGTTTATGTGTGGAGATGAGATGTATGCCATGGGAGTTTCATGGGTATAGTAGCTTGGCTGCCCCATATAAGTGAGTATCGTGGAGGGGAGCCAGTGGGGTTAAGCTACTAGTCATCTACCATAAATATGCGTAGCTGGAGAAATCCAAGTAAGAACTCAGCAAGTATTGTCCACAAAGCCTAGGTTGTAAATTTTTTTGGTCTTAACAGTTTTATCATCACAAACTGAAAATACATTGATTTTTGTGCTGGTTTTTGCTATATTCGTCAAAACACTTGATCAACAAAATGGAGTCAGTCAGAAAAACAACCTTCAAAAAATAGCAACTATGTTTGTAACTCACAACTGTTAGTTTTAACACCACATATGTCCTAGCGAGATGCAATTGTTAGGGGAAACGCCACATGTGTTTGTCAAAAAGTCCTCTTTTATAGTCAAGTATTCTGAACCGCAACTGTCAAACTGTGAGTCACATGTGTATAAAAAATTTGCATCTATCATAGAAAATGCCGCATGTGTCTGTCACAAAGTCCTTTGTTACAATCCAAGTATTACGAGCCACAACTGTCAAACTTTGAGTCGCATGTGTATACGCAAGCCACATCTGTCAAAGGAAAAATTGCATGTGTCTGTCAATAAGTTTAGATTCATAGAGTCGTTATTCCGAGTCACAACTGTTACTGTGAGCCGCATCTATCAAAACAAAAACCGCATCTATCAAAAGTCCAAATCACCTGTTGACATTTGAAACCAGGGTTTTAATCAAATCACCACATGCACATTGGTAAACCACATCTATCAAATTTAGAACCGCATCTGATAGGTGAACCGCATTTGACTGTCAATAGAAAACTTAACAAACTGTAAATCGAGTCTGAAACATAACTGTCATTTTCGCTTTTGTTTCTTAAGATCAACCTTAGATAGAAACTAGAAAACTTTGCTCAGAAACCTTGCATTATTAGGTGTCATATACGTCCTAGTCTTAGTCATCCTAAGTTGCATGCATATAGATACTTCCTAGCAAACTGCATATCGTAGAATAGGTAACTTTCCTCGTCATTGGATACATTCATGTTTATATTTATCACAAGTCATTGAACCTAGTCACTTTAGTCCCATTTGTGAATCTTTCCAGCTCAATAGTCTAGTTTGGTAAATTCATCTTGTCACCGTCTTTGTCCTACAATCAGGTTCCTTGGTCAAATTCAAATCCTTGCATGCATTTATTCCATAGGTGGTAGGTTATAACCATTTTAGAATCATTTACCATCATATTCTACTCAAAATTTTGCATATTGTTCATCCTATCATACGTCATCTTAGTATATGTCATTTTAGAAATCATTTTCACAACATCCTTTATTGTCAAAAAATCCAAAAAAAAAATCATAGACTAAAATCATATCATTTATAGACATAATTCCATATCATTTGCATTACCATCCACCACCATATCTTCTGTTCGCCTTGATATGCTTGCTAGTCAAGTTGAATACCAATTACTCTGCATGGGCCAATACCAACAAGCCATAGACTTCAAAAGAAAATTTATCCAATCCAAATCCCAATCAACTTCAACCCATGGTCAACTACCCACATATCCCTCTTATCAACAACCCATAAACTCTAGTCTTCCATCCATCTACCCTCATTATCAAGAGTCTCTTAGCACAATCCATGCCATTAATCCACAACATACATCCATTAATCACCCTTACCTTAACCTTGACAAGGAAAACCAACCTCCCACTAGTCTATTCCAAGCCTCCACATTCTATCCTAGACCATCATCCCTCAACCCATACCAAGCCTCCACATCCCATCCTAGTCCATCATCCACTAATCCATTTATACTCACTCAATCCCAACCTACATTTAGTCATGAAAATGCATTTATTCATGGTCTCCAAAATCACATCCCATTTCCTATACTTGAGGATACATGTCAAAAAGAAATTCCAGCGCATGACATCATGGCTTCACCTTCATTTCAAGATCAACGTGGTCCATCCCATGACCCTATCTGTAGGTCTATCCAAGAAGTCCTTCTCGATAATCATGGCAGCCAAAATATATTTATCCTTGATCGAGATTTCATTCCCAATCAAGTCATCCAAGACAAACCTATCTTTGATCAAGACACTACCATTGATCAAGAAATCCAAAACCATCCACTCATCGACCTTTATGCCATTCATGATCAAACATTTTAGGTTAATCCTACCCAAACTTTGAACACTGCCATTTCCCAAAATGAGACACTTTCCTCCTTTGGAAACATAGATGATCTTCCTCCAAAATGAGAGTCTTCTACACTAGACATATTTTCAAATGATCTAGCTATAGCTAAATTCATTGGACTCCATGATAATGACCATAAGGATAGTTTCTACATCGACATGAAAGCACCAATATCTTTTGAAGAACAGTCAGAATCTAATGTTTCACAAAATCAAACCAAAGATGTTAATCAAAAATATATCCAACATGTTAACGAAGCTACAACATCTTATCAGATAGGATCATCTATATTTGTCAGAGTAGGATTTCTTGCAGAAGAGAAGATTCCAAGTAACAGTGTCTACATACACAATGATGGGCTAACATCTTGTTTTCAAAACAAAAAATACCCCATTGCAAACAGAATCTATCAGAACATGCAGTATCAAGGCAAAGGACTAGGCCTACACGAGCAAGGAATTCGAGAACCAGTACAACTTCAAGAAAATCCTAGACATCAGGGTCTTGGTTATTCATCAGTAAGAGAATCTAATGATGTTAGTGATACCTTCTCGATATTGGGGGCAACTTTATCTTATATAAACATCAAAATGGGGGCCATGAGTAGTTCTTACCATAAGATTGCTGCCAAAACTCCTTCCATCCACACCATAAACCATCATTCCAACATGAATAAACCTTCCATTTGGAACCAACAAAAAGAAAAAAAATTATTACAAATCCAAAGTTCAAAATCAAATGTCAAAGACCATCAAAGCAATCAAAAATCTGAGTGGACAAATGAAGTTAGAATGGATCCCAAAGAAAAATGGATCAGGCAAAGAAAATATTTCAAATCCAAAATTCAATCAAAATGTGGAGCCATAAGAAAAGAGGAATCCCACATATAATAAATGTCCACCTCCTTCAAAATGATCATTAAGCAAGGCATATAAAAGTGTTGGTTCCAAATGCTATCCCAATCAAAAATCCAAACTCCACCATCCAACATCCCAAGTTTGGAAAATAAAAAGTGATTCATCTAAACTTCTAAACAATCCCCCCACATCTACCATCATCCATCACAATCCAACATCTCATCTAAAGTCCAAAAATCCCATGTCACAAATCCATCGCATCTTGACAACAACTCTTTATTGTAAGGACTCTAATGGCACTCTATTGCGATGTGTGTATTTTGATAAGGCCAACTCTAGTATCAACAAGGGTCACAATGACATCGATTAGTTATATGCAAGCGTTATGATCCTAATAAGACAACTACTTCATAAAGGTCATTATTGGCATATCATGGCACCAGTCTTTACATCAGCACCATCAATGGATTCAACATAGTCAGGGATCATCTAAAGTATCGAGGCAATCCAGAAAATACAAAAAAATAAATTGAAATAATAATAAAATTGTTACCCTGATGAAAACCTGGCAAACAGGCGTCTTGGTGACACCAAAAAAATTGGAAAATAGTAAAGATAAGAATTTCATCCAATAGTGAAAACCATTTTTATGGCGCTTTGGATAAGTACCATGATGAAAACCTGGTAAATAGGCATCATGTGTAAGAGAAATTATCAATGTGTATCTTTATACTTGGGGGCAATCTGTCTCATCTCCCGTACCCTTCGAATGACATTTTTTATGAAATTTCTATCTATCCATTTAAGCCCTATCATTCCCATCCATTTTCCCACCTACCTTGATCTTGATAAGGACTAGGGTACAAACATAAATCATGCTTTGGGAAAACTTTTGACATGACTATCCTTTGGTCATACACTATCCATGAAACATCATGTCATTACCTTCATAGCTTCATTATCCCTATGCAACATTGTCCTTGAATACCAAATGATAATTATCCCAGCCATAATCCTCATGTCTCCTATCTTTTACCAACACCACCCATCATCTTTTTATACATATCACGTATATTTTTATACAATCTTGCTAGGCATTTTAATGCATCATCCAAAACATTCCTTGGCTTTGTTTCTCGCCTTGCTGCAAACCTTGATCCTTAAGTCACATTATTGTCATCCTCACATTGTTTCGGGATGTGTCCTTCCCATGTCAAACAACGTCGTCATCATCATCACCTGGTAATTGGTTTTCAGCTTGACTAGGAGCAAGATCATGGTTTTTCTTGGATTCTTATGTGTAGGCATCATTTACATAGCATTACACCATCATAAAATGTCCTGAAAAATCCAAAAACACTAGAAAACTTCAAAAACACAAAAAAATCAAAACATGTCAGAAAATCCAAAAAAAAAAAGAACAGCGTCAGTCATGTCATGTCAAGTCAGTCATGTTAAGTCAGTCATAGGCATAGTCAAACTACGTTGCCTCTATGACTGGGACGTAGACAAGACCATCAATCGATGTGCCCCCGAGGCATTAGATCTATTTTTCTAGGTCTGTCATGTATCACACACATTAAAATCATGACTCTTTGTACATTCAAATTCATTGGTCGTGTCAAACCACGAGGTCTCTGCGTGTACAATGTAGGCAAGGCTAATCAATTGATGAGCTCCCAAGACCACAGTAGGTCAGTCCAATAAGGTTTATCACAATTCAATATCACACACATTGCATATCATCAACTTAGATGCATGTCTTTAGCCACATTAGGTCAGTCCTTTAGGGTATCATCTCAAGTCATACACTTTCAATACACACACACACTTTTAATCAGTCAACGAATCAAAACAAGTCATGCACCAACAAGGAAAAACATCAAACAGTCATCAAGTCAATATCAAACACATTGTCAAAATGATCAACCTATGTCTTAGCAAGATATGTCTTTCTTGTCAACAGACGTCGTAAAATTGTCATAGCATCATGTAGCTTGTTGCATCAACATCATCAAGCTCCAACATCTTATACGACACATGTCTTTCTGAAACCAGGCTTTGTCATGCCTTATATAGATAGTCACCAAGTCAAAACCAGACTCAACATCTTATGTGGTATGTGTCATCCCTCACATTACACTATGTCAAACATCAAACAATCAAACAATCCAACAAGATCAAGTTTTGGCGAATACTTTTATTTGGCTTTATGATTTTATATCTTATTTTCTCTTATCTTTTTATCAATTTGTGAATTATTCTGGTTACTAGCTTTCTCAAGGATGTCCCTTGAAGGATTTAGAGAAGCAAGGATGTCTTAGGACTCTTTTTCTTTGGTTGTTGTCTGTCAACTGTCTATTTAACATTGGTTTTTGAGTCATGTTACTAGTTTCCTCAAGGATGTCCTATCAAGCATTTAGAGGAGCGATGGCGTCTCATGACCCATCTTTTATTTGTTTGATGTATGTGGTTTGTTAAGACAACATGACTGGGGCAATCTTGTCCTTAGTATGAGTTAAGACACTCCTTCTCTACGACTATCTCTTTTTCACAGATGGATGACTTTGTACACTATGGTCTATCTCATATCATGGTGTGTACTATCCATTTGTGTCATGTCCCACCCAATGATGATAAAAAGCAAGCATAGCATATTTGGCACAATATCGAAGATTATATGTTTTCTCAATCAATCAAACTTAATTGTTTCTTACTAACATTCTGAAATCATCCATGCTAACATTTCTTCTTTTTTGCATCTTCACCACCATTATCTATCCATTTCGAGAGCACACTTGGTGTAGGAGCACCTTAAAGGTCTTTTGGCAGATCTTGGCAATTTCAGCTTGTAGGTGGTTCTATCCAACCACCAAGGAAATAGGGACTATGATGTAAAGTCCCAACAGTGTTTTTTATGTGTGAGTTAAGGAAAACTTAGGGTAGTCTAGAGCCTTGAAGTTTGGAGAAGCCTGAATGATGAAATTAGGCAAATTAGTCCATGTAGACTTGGCAATTTGTCCTAAAAGTGGGAAAAGGGCATTAATGATGCTCTAAGCCTGACCCAAGGGTCCTAGCACGTGGGAGAAAGGTATATAAGGTCATCAAAACCCTAATTGAGCATATGGGAAAGCTATTGTACAATTTGGAGTTTTGGAAGGGGAATTTGTGAGTTGGAAGAGTGCAAATTTCATTGAATTTCTATTTTTGTGCCTTCATCCAGTCAAGAATGGATTGAAAGGACCTTTCTAATGCTTTTATTCTTTCAATTGTGTCACTTAATTACTATGTGAAGCATTATATTAGCCATTTAGTTCAATTTATTTATGTTTTGCAATTTTTTAGAGTTTTTGGTCTTATAGCTGGTTCAGGCCAGTTTTTGGAAATAATGATCCCCACTTGAATTCCTATGGAAAGGCTACCATGGCCACTTGGAATCAAGTAGGGTAATTTTTTAAAATTTTACATATGTTGTGTGGTGTCTTGGTTTGTAGGGGAGATGATGAATTCATCAAGCTCTAGGCGAGTGCAAGTGCATTCTAGCTAGAGGCTTGGAGAGGACAGCAGTAAAGAAAGTTGCTAAATGGATTGGTTTGTGCCAATCAAGAGTATGAGAGTGTGGAAACATGTATTCTAGACATGTGTGTGCAAGGAGGAGAGTTGAGGAGGTCATTGAAGCCCTCAAAGTTGGAAAAAGGATCCAAAACCCTAGAAACCCTTGAAAATAGGGGGTATGAGGAAAGTCCTGTGTACAGATGCCAAAGGGACTAAACACCTAGTAAATATTTAAGCCTAGGGTACCACTAGAAATAATCTATAAAAAATTTGGGGGTTGTTAAGACCAATCTTGAGAAAAGCCAAGAAAACGGGTTCTAGGAGGCCTAATTGGGCAAAAGGCTACAAGGCCTAAAATTGGGTTTTTCAAGAAAACGATGGGTACAAGGTGAAAGAATCCTATGTGATGGGTTAGTGAGGAGTCAAATCAACAAGGGGATAGTGATAATACCCTTTCCTATCCCCTAGAGTGGTTAGGACACTTTGGGTCAATGTGGAGCCCAGGGAAGCTTAGTGGAGAATTGAGAGCAATGGTGAAGAATTTGAAATTGGTGGAGAGTATTATGAGGTGAGAGGAGTTTAGGAGAGATCCTTGAGTAGGTTAGAGAGGAATACCCTAGGAAAACCAAAGAATAGGTCTTGGGAAGAGAGATTTCTCTTGAAAGATAAGACTCCCCATCAAATTGGTATCAGAGCCAATAAAGGCTTGGGAAGTGAAATTAGTGAATGTCAGAGGGAAGTGAATCCATAGGAGAGAACACCATGGTGACAAATGTAGAGCTAGCTAAAGACTTGATAGAGCAGCAAGAGAAGAATAGGTGTCTTAAAGAGGCTATGGAAGAGATGAAGCAAAAACTAGAAGAGGTGGCAGAGACTGCAAGCAAGATGAAGGTGCAGTTAGCAGAGCACAAAGACAAAGGTAATAGCCACATTGAGGAAGACATAGAACCAGAACCTGACCCTCCATTAGTAGAGGAACCCTTCCTCAAATCATTGAAGGCATTGAGTGGCAAGGCACTTGAAAGTGTCCCTGTGTTCATAGGAAGAGTGGATGCAGAGTTGGTTATGGAATGGATTGAGGGAAGAATCACTTTGAATGTGATGGTGTTACTAAGGCACAAAAGGTGAAGATAGCCAAATCAAGGCTAAGAGGACAAGCACTAACTTGGTGGAAGTTTTTGCAAGAAGAAAGAGAGAAGGAAGGCATGAAACCCATAGGAAGTTGGAAAACTAAGGTGGCTAAAGTGAAGGAGAACTATCTACTCGAGGACTATGATATCCAATTGCACAAGAAGAGGAAAAATCTTAGACAAAGAGACCTAGATGTAGCTGCATATACAGAGGAGTTCCAAAAACTAAGCCTTAGATCTAGAGTGCAAGAAGTTGAAAGCATCAAGTTTTCTAGGTATCTAAATGGTCTTAGATGGAGCATACAAGAGGAGTTGAGTCTCTTCACACTTACTACCCTCCATAGTTGCTATCAAATGGCTATTAAGGTGGAAGAGAAAATGAAAAAGAAACAAGATTCCAATACTAGAGGTAGAGACTCTAGAGGTGGACATAGAGGTAGTTTTGGTGGAAGGAGCAATGAGAATAGAAACCAAGGTGATACTAAGGTTGGTGAACAATCCCATGAGTCAAATAGTAGAGGGGGATACAGAGGTAGAGCTCTAACAATGGTGGAAGAGGTAGATTAGGAGGCTTTGGGAGGAGTTCTCATTTTGCTTCCATGAAATGCTACAATTGTGGACAGTTGGGACATCCGGCTTATAGGTGTCCTGACAAGCCAGCATCTTCACAAGGTGAGGGGAAGATCAACTATGTTCAAGAAGAGGACTGCTCCAAACATTCAGAGGTGAGCTTAGATTCAGAGAAAGGTGAGAATCTCATGTTAAGGAGGATTTTGATCAAAGCACCTACCGAGGATGAACACAAACAAAGGAGAGCTCTTTTTAGAGTCAAGTGCAAGATACTAGGTAAGGTTTGCAAGGTCATCATAGACTCTGGATCAACTGATAATGTCATATCAGAGGAGGTAGTGCAGAAGTAAAACCTCATCAAGATACCCCATGTGTGTCCTTACAAGGTTACTTGGTTGAACAAGGGGCAGAATATATTGGTCAATGAACAAGTGTGGGTTGAGTTTGCTATAGGAAAGTATCAAGACAATATATTATGTGATGTGTTACCAATGTATGCATGCCATTTTCTGCTTGGAAAACCATGGCAATATGATAGGGAGGTAGTACACCATGGCAAGGAGAATATGTACTCATTCAAGAAGGATGGAATGCTTACAAAATTCAGTCTTTGATAGAAGAAAACACAATGGAAAAGGTAGAATCTAGTGCAATTTTGATGAGTGGAAAGGAATTCCTAAAGGACATGAAAGAGGAAGGAGTGGCCTATGCAATCATGTTGAAGCCAAGGGAAGAGGAGTTACCTAATCAGCTACCTATGATAGCAGAAGTGAAGCGACTATTGGATCAGTTTAGGGACATCATTTGTGAAGGTACACTAGCTACCCTACCACCTAAGAGAGCAATTAGTCATCAAATAGACTTTATACCAGGAGCAACACTACCTAACAAGGCTACATACAAGATGACACCGGAGCAGAATAAGGAGTTAGCAAGGCAAGTTCAAGAACTTTTATACCAAAGGCTAATCAGAAAGAGCATAATTCCATGTGTTGTTCCAGTGGTGTTGGCACCTAAAAAAGGAGATAAGTGGAGAATGTGTACTGATTCTAGGGCAATAAATAGGATAACTATTAGATATAGGTTTCCTATTCCTAGGATAGAAGATCTAATAAACTGTTTAGGGGGTGCTAAGTACTACTCTAAAATTGATTTGAAAAGTGGTTATTATCAGATTAGGATGAAAGAGGGAGATGAATGGAAGTCAGCATTTAAAACCACAGAAGGGTTGTATGAATGGTTAGTGATGCCATTTGGGCTCACAAATGCACCTAGCACTTTTATGAGGGTGATGAATGAGGTCTTAAAGGACTTTATAGGAGTATTTGTGGTTGTCTACCTAAATGATATCCTCATCTTTAGAAAAACAAAAGAAGAACATATGAAGCACCTAGAACTTGTGTTGAAGAAACTTCAAGAGGAGAAGCCCACCATCAATCTTGAGAAGAGTGAGTTCATGAAGCAAGAGTTAGTCTACCTAGGATTTGTGGTATCTCAAGGGAACTTAAAGATGGATAAAAGCAAGGTTGAAGCCATTCTTAGTTGGCCTACTCCCAAGACAAGGACAGAAGTTAGGAGTTTCCATGGATTAGCTCAGTTCTATAGGAAATTTGTAAGAAGGTTTAGTGAAATTTGTGCGCCGGTTCTTGACACCATCAAAGGAGGACTGAAAACTAAGTTTGTGTGGACCAAAGAAGCCAATGAAAGATTTGAAAGATTGAAGAGGGAGATAGCTACCCAACCTATCCTAGTTTTACCAAGCTTTGACAAGCCATTCATAGTGGAATGTGATGCAAGTAACATAGCAGTAGGATCTGTTCTAAGCCAAGAAGGCAGGCTAGTGGCATTCTTTAGTGAAAGCTTGAATGAAGCAAAGTCTAGGTACTCACCCTATGACTTAGAGCTATATTCTTTGATGCAGGCTCTCAAGAAGTGGAGGCACTATCTATTGCCCAAGGAATTTATGGTATACACCGACAATCAGGCCTTAAGCTACATAAATACTCAAGAGAAGCTCAGTTTGAGGCACATCAAGTGGATGGAGTTTTTTGCAGTCATACACCTTTACCATCAAGCATAAGAAGTAGGTGAGCAACAAGGTTGTTGATGCTCTTAGCAGGAGGTTGCTTACTATCCAAGAGATATAGCTAAAAAGCACAGGAGTTGAAGGATTCAAAGATCTATCTAAATGAGATTCTGATTTCTTAGTGATCTACAAGGTATGTTTTGATTTTGAGAACCATTTTCATAGTGAATATGTTCATTACACTTTGCAGAATGGTCTATTGTTTAGGGGAAAGCAATTGTGTGTTCCTAGAGGTTCCATGAGGGAGAATCTAATCCAAGAAAAGCATAATGGTAGTTTGAGTGGTCACTTTGGTTTGAACAAGACACTAGACTTAGTGGAGAGGTTCTATTCGTGGCCTAAAATGCAAAGAGATGTAAGAAGATATGTTGAACAATGTGGAGTACGTCAAAAGGAAAAGTGAACATCAAGTAATGTAGGTCTTTATCAGCCATTACCCATCCCAAGTAGACCATGGGAATGCATAAGCATGGACTTCATAGTAGGGCTACCTAGGACACCGACTGGTTTTGACAGTGTGTTTGTGGTAGTGGGTAGATTCAGAAAGATGAGCCATTTTATCCCATGCAAGACAACACATGATGCAAGTCAAATTGCACACCTATTCTTCAGGGAAGTAGTGAGGATACATGGGTTGCCAAGGAGCATAGTTGCAGACAGAGATGTGAAGTTTAAGGGGCACTTTTGGAAAACTCTTTGGAAAAGGTTAGGAACCAACTTGTCTCATAGCTCAGCATATCATCCTCAAACGGATGGATAGACAGAGGTGATCAATAGGGTACTTGGTAACTTGTTGAGATGTTTAACTAAGGAGTATGGACAAGGATGGGAACAAGTGATTCCACAAGCAGAATTTGCTTACAATGATAGCACAAATAGGACTATGGGTAAGAGTCCATTTGAGATAGTATATGGCTTACATCCAAGGGGTGTACTTGAGCTTAGAGATCTAAAAGTTTATGAAGGAATCAGTGGTCATGTTGATGATTTTGCTCAGTCAATGAAAGAGGTTCATGAGCAAGTCAAGAAGACATTGATAGAGGCTAATCAAAAGTTGAAGGCTAAAAGAGATGAAAGGAGAAGAGAATTACAATTTGAGATTGGTGATTTGGTGATGGTATACTTGAACAAAGCAAGATTATAGAAAGGCATACCAAGCAAGATGCAAATGAAAAGGATAGGGCCATGTAAAGTGTTGGCTAAGTATGGGTCAAATGCATACAAGGTGGAGTTACCCAAGGAGATGTCTATTTCTCCTATCTTCAATGTGAAGGACTTGGTGAATTATAAAGGACCAGAAATGGATGAACAACAGTATAGTGCTGAGGTCAGTAAGGATGTGGAAGAACTCAAGGTACCTGATCAGATCAAACCACAAGTGGACAAGATACTAGACTCAAGGGTGAAGAAGACTAGACACAAGACATACAAGGAGCACCTAGTAAAGTGGAAATATCAACCAGAATCAGAAGCTATTTGGATAGTAGAAAGTGACTTTCAGAAGCATGGAATTAGTGAGGAGCTCTTGACACCACAGGTTCCCTAACTTCTTTGTTACAGGGGGAGAATGGTGCAGGAGCACCTTAAAGGTCTTTTGGAAGATCTTGGCAATTTTGGCTTGTAGGTGGTTCTAACCAACCACCAAGGAAATAAGGACTATGATGTAAAGTCCCAACAGTTTTTTTGATGTGTGAGTTAAGGAAAACCTAGGGTAGTCTAGAGCCTTGAAGTTTGGAGAAGCCTGAATGATGAAATTAGGCAAATTAGTCCATGTAGACTTGGCAATTTGTCCTAAAAGTGGGAAAAGGGCATTAATGATGCTCTAAGCCCAGCCCGAGGGTCCTAGAACATGGGAGAAAGGTATATAAGTTCATCAAAACCCTAATTGAGCATATGTGAAATCTATTGTATGATTTGGAGTTTTGGAAGGGGAATTTGTGAGTTGGAAGAGTGCAAATTTCATTGAATTTATGTTTTTGTGCCTTCATCCAATCAAGAATGGATTTAAAGTACCTTTCTAATTCTTTGATTCTTTCAATTTTTTCACTTAATTACTGTGTGAAGCATTATATTAGCCATTTAGTTCAATTGCTTTATGTTTTGAAAGTTTTTAGAGTTTTTGGTCTCATAGCCGGTTCAGGCCAGTTTTTGGAAATAATGATCCCCACTTGAATTCCCATGGAAATAATACCATGGCCACTTGGAATCAAGTAGGGGAATGTTTTTATAGTGTACATATGGTGTGTGGTGTCTTGGTTTGTAGGGGAGATGATGAATTCATCAAGCTCTAGGCGAGTGCAAGTGCATTCTAGCTAGAGGCTTGGAGAGGACAGCAGTAAAGAAAGTTGGTAAATGGATTGGTTTTTGCCAATAAATAGTATGAGAGTGTGGGAACATGTATTCCAGACATGTGTTTGCAAGGAGGATATTTGAGGAGGCCATTAAAGCCCTCAAAGTTGGAAAAAGGAGCCAAAACCCTAGAAACCCTTGAAAATAGGGGGTATGAGGATAGTCCTATGTACGGATGCCAAAGGGACTAAAAACCTGGTAAATCTTAAAGCCTAGGGTACCACTAGAAATAATGTATAAAAACATTTGGGGTTTGTTAAGACATATCTTGAGAAAAGCCAAGAAAACGGGTTCTAGGAGGCCTAATTGGGCAAAAGGCTACAAGGCCTAAAATTGGGTTTTTCAAGAAAATGATGGGTACAAGGTGAAAGAATCCTATGTGATGGTTTAGTGAGGATTCAAATCAACAAGGGGATAGTGATAATACCCTTTCCTATCCTCTGGAGTGGTTGGGACACTTTGGGTCAGTGTGGAGCCCAGGGAAGCTTAGTGGAGAATTGAGAGCAATGGTGAGGAATTTGAAATTGGTGGAGAGTCTTATGATGTGAGAGGGCTTTAGGAGAGATCCTTGAGTAGGGTAGAGAGGAATACCCTAGGAAGACCAGAGAATAGATCTTGGGAAGAGCAAGATTGCTCTTGAAAGATAAGATTCCCCATCAACACTCATGTTCTTCAAACCCGCCTATCCTCTCGAGGGGGCATACCACTACCTCCTCGTCATTCTCCCTTTCACTAGGGAATATCTTTTTTTTGAGTTTCTTTGACACAACGCCGAAACAACATTGTATCAAAGAGGGGAAAACTGTAGACATCGAAAATTGGTCTAGGCCTATGAGTACCACTTTCGACATAATTTTCTATTATCCATGGTCATGATTAAATAATGTTAATTATTTAATTACCCTTTGTAACACATATTTCCTCTATTAATTAAATGCCCCTTTTTAATTAATTCATTAATTCATTATGACCCTTTATTCAACTTTGATTAATTAAATAAATCATAATTATTTAATTACCCCTTTGTCATATTTCAACTATAATTAAATATTTATTATTTAATTTATTCAATTCCACCTTTACAATAGTCAAATTTAAATAAATTATCTTTATTTATTTAATTAAATCTCTCACTTTCTAATGTTGAATTAAATTAACATTTAATTCATATTTATTAATTATTTATGTCACATTCTTCTATCGTCCAGTTGACTAATCATTCACACACCTTCTAACTCAAGATCTATTTTTAGTTCTCCAATTATCTCTGGATTCAACATCCGATTGTCTTTGCGAGAGGACTCTCTATCACAAGTAGTCAGTTAACTAGTTCTAACTCATATGCATGATGTGTTTATTAATTAAATATCTTTATTTAATTAATTAACTCATGTTTGCATTCAAATGCATTATTCTTCAACTTCTAACTTTGTCTTTGACATTCAAAGTCTATTTCTTCTATTTTCAAAGACTCTTAACTGAAGATTAAAATCTTGAACTTGTGTTCTAACTCATGTTCTAACTTAATCTTTATCCTACAGTCTTTTCTGACTCATGTTCTAACTCACGTTTTATCTGACATAAAACTCACATCGCATGACATTCATCAATCTCGTCCATCGATCTCTCTTTGAATCTGGGTCAATCATTCGAAAACCCAAAATCTATAAAATGGCCTATCATTATCATTATTCCTCCTCCCGAAATGATATACTTTTGAGAAGAAACTTATCTTCGATATTCTTCTTAGACATTCAACAAGGTTATGCTTGCATCAATACTGAAAATCTGAGGGCAAGAATATTGAAACAACAAAATGGAGAAGAGCAATCAAGATAATTTGAAGGAGTGAACGCATATTCGGTGAGAGCTTTCGAATTAATTTTTTTAGTTATTATGTTTGCTTATTCGTTCTTTGTTGTTTGATTTAGATTAATATTGTTTAGATTAGAATTAACATCATTTATTCTAGTTGCAAATATCTTATTCCAGATTTTAGTCTATGTTACAGAAGGATTTGATGTCTTTTCAATACAATCAGTTCGAAGTGAGCCAAATTTTAAAGATGATTATTTAGTTGTCTTTGCTTCACTCCTAAATCCTTATACTAAATTTAAAAAGGATGTTTATTTGATTGATTTGATTTACAGACCAAGTGTGTCAAATAATCAACATCACTAGAAAGTGTTTGATGGCGATAGGCATATCATTTATTTTCTTGAAGGGAATGACATAGTTGCCAATTTATTTTTTGAAGGTGTCAAAAATGCAGAGAAAAATCATGCAACAAAGAAACCAAAGATAGGCCTCAAAGTTATGAAATTAGGAGATACTATTCCAAAGGGTTTAGTCTCATTAGAGGATTTGTTTGATAAACAAGATCATTGTGTGAAAATCAAAGTTAGTGAGCACAAATATGGTTCTTTTGAATATGAAAGTGTTAGTATTGGTTCAAACATTTTTCCCAAGTTCATTCTCATTAGAAAATATTATTACAAGAAAGAAAGGGTAAAGTTAATTAATTTACTTGAGAAATATAGAGATATGTTCGCATGGTGCTATGATGATCTTAAAAATTTCATGAGTGGTGAGTTCAAATATCATATCTATCTTAAACTTGGAGCCACTCCATATAGACAAAAATAGATATAGTTTAATCAAAAGGTGTTAGATGCTATTTTGTAGAAGTGGATAAAATGCTCAAGGTGAAGATTATTTATCCAATTCATCACTCTATGCGGGTTTCCTACATAGTTCCTATTAGAAAGAAAAATGGCGAAATTAGAATCTATGTTGATTTCCATAATCTTAACCAAGATTCTCTAAAGGATAACTATCCCCTTCTAGTCATGGACCACATTCTGCAAATAGTTTCAAGATCTAAAATGATGTCAATGTCGGATGGCTTTTCAAGTTATAACTATTGGGATATGGTGGTGTACGCCATTATATAAAATTTTATATTATAATATTATAATTAAATAATTATTTAGTGATGGTGCACCTAGGAGACGTGTTTAGACACACTGGGTAATTGTTTACCACTTGTATGTTGTATTATAACATTGGTTTATTGTTTAATGTTTGAGAGACATGGAATAATAATTTAGTATTGGGGAAATATTTAATAAAGTGAAAAATTAGTACCCAATATTAAATGAGGGGTCATTAGTTTTGTGGTACATGGTTTTATCTTACCATGTGGTTGTATTTGTGTGAGCTTGTATCTATAAAAGCATGCACATGTTTAGTGCTTAAGGTTGGCTAGGTGAGTGGTATGTCATTGCTGAGTCTTTCTAAGGAGTGCATATGTGAATAATATGGGATATGTGGATTCATGCTTGGACACATGGAGGATGCATTGGGGAGGCTTGATGCTTTAGAAGTATCTATGGTAACTCTTGTAAGTGTATGTATTGTTTTATTGTTGAATAATAGATGGATTATATATGCTTTTGGACGCTAGTGTTTTCCCTCTTGAGGGTTTTTCCTAGATATATCTTGTGTTATATTGTGGCTTGTCTATTTTGATCTATGCATTATGGTCATTCTATAAGCTTGCATGCATTATTTTCTCTCATGGGGTTATGTAGGAAATGGATTAAGAATATGGGTATGATGCATTATTTCCTAACAAGTGGTATCAGAGCTTTAATAGTTGTGGGAGGTATGACATCCCAAGTTTTGTTATAGCCCTTGTTTGACTAGATTTGATGCAAAGTTGAATCCATGGCTATGCAGGAAAGGTTTGAGGCATTACAAGATATGGAACACATGTGTAGGTGTTTTATGTAGATTTGGGATTTTGGGGTGTCAATATTTGTTGGGGTTATTGTAGATCCAAAGTATGAAGTTTTTGGGTCAAAATGGTTTCTTGGATGATGCATTCATATGAGGGTTTCATAGAGGAAATTTTACAAATGACCTCTTATGAAAAAATTGACCTTGTCATTTGATCTAGGATGGTTGAGAAACAAAGATTCATATAAAATTTTCCCTATTTTGGCCATTATCAAAAAATTCAAAACAAATCCCCTATTTTCTTTATTCAGTCATACAACTGTATTGTCATCAATTTTGTAGAAATAAAAAAATTGTAGCTTGTTAAAAAAACCTACAAATACATTATTTAAAATTATTAAAAAAATTATTTGAATTTTTGATTTGAAATTAAAGAAAAAGGTAGGTGGGGATCCGTAAACCTATCCCACAATACCTAGCAATACCACAAGGTAATACCAGTCAGTAGCCCTATCGACAACCATAGCTTGCATCAGCTCCCCTAGGTCAACAACTAATCTCTAGTCCCATGGTCTATAAATATTTTAAACCCGCTAGAAACTCGTAAAACAAATTTAATCATGTTTAAAGTCTGCCAAAAAATTTAATACCACTAAATTTTTAAATGAAATTTATAATTTTTCAATTCCACCACTCAGTCACCGCTCGAGCACCGTCAGCATGCCACCACCACCGGTGGGGCTGCTGGTCTACCACTTGGGGGCCACCCACTAGCCACTAGCAAGGCAAATTGAAGGATTTTTTTTTTTGAACAAGCATAACTTTCACCCACGGTATCAAATTTTCAACTTCTTATACTCGTTGGGAAAGGTAGTTATGAGAACTATACAATGGTATAATTTTGGTTCCATAATTTTTCTATTTTTATTAGGGTGGGGCCTGAAATCCATATGGTCTCATTTTCATGATTTTGAGCATAACTTTTGTATATGGAATCAAATTTTTGATTTCAAATATGTGTTTGAGAGAGTGTGCAGTGTACTACACATTGGATCAAGTAGATTTTCATTTTGTGGTTCAAAGAGAGGTCGGTACTTGTTTGTAAACATGTAAGATCCTAAGATTTTGGGTGTGATTGTGTGATAATCTAGACAATTCAAGAGGGAAAACCTTGAGGGAGTACATGTTTTTATATGTTATTCATGATGGTATGGTTGATTATTAGTTTGGTGCTTCCTAGTATATGTTTACAAGTGTTTTTCAAAGTTGGAATTTGATGGTAATAGGTACACAAGTTTTCTTTGGCTTTAATTACATGGATTGACATGAGTAGAAACTTGGAGTCTCAAGTGGGTGATAGTTGAGTGCAAATACATTGTTGGCTTTGATTATGGTATCATGTATATACGAATAAATTTGAGCATTGGCATGACATGATCATGTATGTGTTTGTTTAGTGGTGATATGGTTTGGTGTTAGGAGGTTGTTCTTATCTCCTAGATGCTTGTATGGTTCCTTGACTATGGTTACTAATTTTGGACATGTTTGGTGAATCGGATCTAAGATTGGTTTGGTGTTTGAATCTTGCTGTCTACAAGATTATCTTCTTTAGTATCTTATTTTTTTTCAAGTTACTAATGTGATGATGAGTTTGCATTCTTCATTATTTGGGATCTTTGAGTTATGTAGTTTATGGATTAGCTACCTATTTTCTTATAGTGGGATGACTTGAATGTGGACTATCTATATCCATGAGATTGATTTAGTGTTGGTGTAGAATTTTTTAGTTGCCCTTATCTATGGTCATTTATGTATTGGTATGTTTCTTTTGGATGAGAGGATGGATGACTAGAGCTCCATTATTATCATTTTTTGGTACTTGTAGCATGTGGTTTTATCATGATATTATTATAGGTTGGTTACTTAATTGGTTATACATTTTAGTGTGAGCTTTTCACAGTGATGATTTGGTGATGTAGGATTGATTCTTGATGTTTTGATGGCAGTTGTATAATCTTGGCTTGGAGATCTTGGTTCCACTCATTCTCTAGAGCTTTTGGGATTAAAGTTGAGTGTGTTTGGACCATGGATGATCTTCATTTAGGATATAGTTAACATGATTCCATGTGTAGCTCGGTATCACAGTTCAATGGGAGTTGTTGGTAGTGACATGATTCATCATTGGTGATAGATGATCTTCTTTAGTGTTTGTGGATGTCTTGGAGGATATCTTAGATCCTATTGTTGTAGAAGAGTTATTTCACATAAATATAGGTTCATCGGTTCTCTTAATACTAGGATGTATGTATTGTTGCATGTGATCTCCTAGGAGGAGATGGTTAGATCATGATATCATGATGGTTTCGTAATTCTATGGTTGGAGCTTTAACATTGATCTTTTTGGTTCTCTGGGTATTAAGTACATTGGTCTTTTTCTTGGGAGATCCATGATATTGTAGTGTTACATTTGGATATTAGCATGGATTGATCAATTTCAAGCGCTCAAGAATACTTGGATGCATGGGTGAGGTTGGATTTCTCTTGTTTTTATAGACATTTTCTTGAGACATCTAATCTTTGGAGGTTTCAATACGAAGATCGAGGAGGATTTCGCTTGGATATGGACATTATTTCATGATCATCCTATAGATGATATTATTCTTGGAGTGATTCATGATGACTTATTTATCTTGAAGGAGCATTCTTATCCCCCAATCTTGTGCTAATCAAGAGTTTAACATCTAATAGGTATTACCCATCCTATTTTTGATGTGTTTTGTTTTGTGCTTTATTTTCTCATGGGAATGAGTCATGAGGCATGGTGATTGATTTTGGGAAACTCATTTGAGGATTATTTAGCATGAGATTATATTTCTTTTCTTTTCATAGATATGGATCTTGAGCTAGTTATGGAGGATTCATTTTGATGGATATTTAGCATGGTTATCTCCTTGTGCATATGATTTTATGTTATCATTCATTGATCAAGAGTTTTAGGAGATGGTTACTGGGCTGATTTCTTAGTTTTTGGAATGATTATCTTGATCTTCTTGTTTAGAGCTCAGCTTAAATACATGTTGGTATTATGCATGATTCATATGTTGTACTTGATCTATAAGATTAAGTGGTTGGGTGCTATTGAGTATTTTCATTTGGGGTTGTAAGGATATCATACTTGACATAGGTAGCACTTTGACGTGTTGATAGAAGGACATGTTATGATTTATAGGTTTTATCTCTTCATTCTATGGTTCCTTCTTGGAGGTTCATGTTCATATGATTTGGGAGGATTGTGGTGACATGTTGTGAGAGAGTATGCAACTATTTTTGTTTCATGTGTAGATCATTGTGATTGTTCTTGGTACTTCATATTTTGATCATTTGTCACACCTTGATATAGTGTTAATTGGTAGACTCGATATGCTTTGACATTACCCATGCAGTGGAAGTTCTTGGATGTGTATGTTCTTCATTGATAGGTTTGATACAAAGAGCTTGTGATTGTGGTTTATGGGGCATATATTGGCATGAGTTACTCTTGTTATTGATATCTAGGAGTTATGGATGGTTGGATGTATTAGCATTTGTTGTGGATTCTATTTTTTATCATGTGGGATTTTTACCTTTGACAACAACTTGGAGCCTTTATTATCACTTGGATTTGATGCTTGTGTTCTTGGATTGGTGCATCTTCACCTTGGCATGTTCCTTTTCTTCCATAGGTGGCACGTTGGAGGATGAGATGAGTTCTTTCTTGAGATGATGGTCACTTTGATTTTATTGCAAGTATCTTGATGGAGTATGATATCATGTTGGATATTCATGTCATTACATGTATGGCTATGATGATGTATTTCATTGATTGACCATTATGCAATGTATACAAGTGGGAGAATATTGGGATATGGTCTTGTACACTATTTCATAAAATACTATATTATAATTTTTTAATTAAATAATTATTTAGTGGTGGTGCACCTAGGAGGTGTGTTTAGCCACACTAGATGATTATTTGGGGACCACTTGTATGTCGTATTATAATATTGGTGTATTATTAATGTGTGAGAGACATGGGATAATAATTTAATATTGGGGAAATATTTAATAAAGTGAAAACTTAGTACTCAATATTAAATAAGGGGTCAGTGGTTTTTATTCACATGGTTTTGTGGTACTTGCTTGTATATTACCACTTGGTTGTATTTATGTGAGATTGTATCTATAAAATAAAGTACATATTTATGTTGATAAATTATGTCTCAACTTCCAACTTGAAGTCTACTTTTCTTGACTTGGAAAAAATTAGGTGTTTCAGTTGTTTACCGTCATACTGCACCTGGCCTCATCTCTGTCTTAACCGCTTTATTGCGGTAGTCAGTTCTTACCCTGGCGGTACCGTGGTGGAAGGGTGGTGGTTACCTCATTACCTCTCATGGTCTTGTCCCTGACTATGGTGACTGTGGTTTCCATCACTCAGTCAGTCTGGTTGGTCACTGCCATATCGCAGGTGGTTAATTCCTTGACTGTGGTGGTGGTGGTGAGACCGCCTGTGATCACCTTGGCTACTACTGCCTTACCGCTGGCGGTGGGTCCACTCACCATGGTGATCATGGTGAGACCACCAACGGTCTGGCTAATGGTCACCGCCCTACCGCGGGGTGGTCTGTCAACCCCCACGGTAGCGCGGTTTGACCGCCAGTGGTCACCATGGTCAATTACCTTGTTGTCGTGGCTAGTGTCAACTCAGATGGCGGTAGCATAGGATGGTTAGCGAATGAGCTCAGTGAAGTCTATGGGTGAACTCAGTCGAGCTCACCACATTACCGCGGGCTGACTCGGCTGGTGCTCTGGTAGCACGGGCAGGTCTTGGATGGGCTCAGTTGGCCAAACTGCCATACCGTAGACGGGTCGGTTCGACTCGTCGGTAGAGCAGGGAAGCTTAAGGGAGCTCAGTCGGGCTCACCGCATTACCCCGGGTGGGTCGACTCAACTCAGCAGTGGAGCGGTATGAATGAAGGGAGCTCGAATGGGCTCAGACCAATGATTGACCGAGTTGGACTCGGTAGCAAGAGCGATAAGCGAATGCAAATTGGACACATGGCAAGTTGAATATTTCTGGTTGGCCAATTCCATTTGTAGCAATAGCAGTTATTGTAGGCCGTTTTTTGGCTGGCAAACAGGACCCGATTTGGGTGGTGGCATTAATGCCTGGGTGGCTCGATGCAGGAAGATCGACATGGGTAGATCATTGATGTGATTGGATCAGAGATTGATGTACCTTGTGATCCACAGTTGATTGAGTAGAATTAAATGCATCGTATGACTTATGTGAGTTGAGTACGTGATTGCATGAGAGAGTGATTTTTGAACTGTATGTTTTTTAGAGAAAACATTGTAATAGTGAGATAGTTCTGAAAGTGTTGTTGTGAGCTGATCAGAGAAGACTGTATATTGTATGTAACCGTTTCTATTACTATAATACAATTATCTTGACTTTGTGTGATTGCTTATTTCTGATTGTCTTTTCTATGCTTATTGTATTTATCTCAAATAGTTTTGGAAGCTATTAGGAACCAGTTTATGCTCTTCTCCTCTATTGTATTAGTGTTAAGGGAATGTATTCCACACTATTGGGTCATTAGATCTTGCATGTTTTTCCCTTCAAGTGGAATCAGAGCCTTGCCCGTTGTGTTATCCTTGAGAGAAAGCTCAATTTTTTTTACTAATACTATTTCAATGGGAGGATTGCATTATTAAAACTTGTTTCAGTTTGCAATGGAAAGTACATCAGGTAGATTAGACATTGAAAAATTTAATGGTAGCAACTTTGAGTTGTGGAAACTCAAAATGGAAGACTTGTTGTTGGATAGAGACCTTTGGATTGTAGTGTTTGGAACTAAGCCACAAAGTATGACTCAAGAGGCTTGGGATCTAACTGATAGAAAGGCAAGAGGTTTGATAAGACTGAGTCTGGCCGATTCTGTTCTCCTAAATGTTCATGAGGAGCAGTCTGTGGCTTCATTGTGGAAGAAGCTTGGTGATATTTATCAGGGAAAGTTTCTGGTAAATAAGTTATTCCTAAGAAAGAAGTTGTACTCCTTTAAAATGGATGAAGGTGCATCTATTGCAGACCATCTAAACTCATTTAACATGAGTGTTACTCAGCTGGTGTCTATAGGTGTAAAGATAGAGGAGGAAGATCGTTGCATGCTCCTGTTGTGTTCATTACCTAACAGTTGGGATCATCTCGTGATGGCTATTGGAAGCACAACCACTGCATTCAAGATGGATGGCATGGTTGCTTCACTCTTATCTAAAGAAATGCGAAGGAAGTCTTCTGAGATGGCCAAAGAGGCTCTTTCTGTTCGAGGTAGACCAAAGGAGAAAGGTAAGAAGAAAGAAAAGAAGTCAAAATCCAAATCTACAGGGAGATCGAAGTCTCCTGGTAAAAATGTCAATGTAAGATGCTGGAACTGTGGGCAACCTGGTCATATCAGGAAGGACTACAAGGAGAAGAAGAAGTGGAATGCCTCTAACAATGAATCTTCTTATAGTGATGTAGACGCCTTCTTTTCAACAGCCTTGACAACTCAGGCATCAGATGATGTCTGGTTGGTCAACTCAGGTGTGTCCTTTCACATGACATCCAATAGAGAATGGTTCTCTAAATACAAGAAGTATTATGGTGGAAAGGTGTACTTTCCAAGTGATTCAACACTGGAGATAGTTGGCAAAGGAAGAGTTAGAATTTAGTTTCCTGACGGGAGATTCAAAGTTATTGGTGGCGTACTTCACATACCAGGTCTGGCTTGAAATCTTCTCTTTGTTAGTAAGTTAAATGATGCTAGTCTAGAAGTTTCTTTTTCAAGTAAGGGATGTAAAATGGCTAGAGGTGCAATGGTTTTGGCTAAGGGTGTTCGTACTGGCACTCTGTACAAGTTGGATGCACATCCTGTTCTTTGTAACAGTGCCTCTGTAAAGTCATGCAATGTTGCACCTGTAGAGAAAGATGAAGACACTTCTCTGGCTGCAAATGCTTTGGAGGTAAAACTCCTAGCTGAGAATACTATGCTATGGCATCATAGACTTGGTCACATAGGTGAGAAAGGTTTAAAAACTTTGAAGAATAAAAATCTTGTAAAAGGTCTTGATGATTGTAACCTTGAGTTCGATTTTTGCGAACATTGTATCTATGGAAAATAACACCATGTTTCATTTTATTCTAGTCCTCATGAATCTTCTGGTATACTGGATTATGTTCATTCATATGTGTTTGGTCCAGTTAATGTTCCTTCGTTATTGAAGTCTAGATACTATGTTTCTTTTATTGATGACTATTTGAGAAGGGCATTTGTATACTTTCTTAAAAGTAAATCAGAAGTGTTCAGTCGGTTTAAAGAATTTAAATCTTTGGTAGAGAATCAGATTAGAAGGAAAAATAAATGTTTGAGGATAGATAATGGAGGTGAATTTTGTTCTGCAGATTTTGAAAGGTATTGCACTGATCATGGAATTAAGAGGCATAAGACAGTGCCTTACACTCCACAACAGAATGGAGTTGTTGAAAGGCTGAACAAGACGTTGATGGAAAAGGCAAGGAGTACGTTGAGTGGTGTTGGTCTAGAGCAAAATTTTTGGGCTGAGGTTGTGGCTACAGCATGTTATCTAATAAACAGATCTCCTTGCTCTACTTTTGTTGATAAAATGCCTTTGGAAGCATGGTCTAGTAAGAAGCCCTCTCTAAGGCATGTCCGTGTGTTTGGCTATGAGGCATATGTTTATGTGCCAAATGAAAAGAGATCTAAATTGGATAACAAGGTTGTCAAATGTATTCTCATCAGCTATGGAGTTGGTGTGAAGGGATACAATCTTTGGAACCTTGTTACTGAGAAGGTTTTGTACAGTAGAAGCATGATATTTCAGGAGCTGAAACCTTCAGTAAGTGATCAACAGCTTGAGACAGATTAGAGTGACAAGCAAAAGGATGCAGTTGAGATTCCAAAACTCCAGAAAGGGAAGAGCTGCATGGTGTACCTGAGACTAAGGAGAGCTCAAGCAGCTCTAGAAGTTCTAATGATGAAGAACAACCTCAGCCTGTAAGAAGATCTACACGAGAAAAAAGGCAACCTGAAAGGTATGGTTTTTTAGTGTTAAATTTTAACTGTACCTATGCTTTATTAACCAGCACTGATGATCCCAGGACTATGAAAGAAACAATCAGCATGGCTGATTCAAACTCTTGGCTACAAGCCATGAATGAGGAGATGGATTCTTTGAAAAAGAATGAAACCTGGAATTTGGTACCACTGCCTAAAGGGTGAAAGCTTGTTGGCTGTAAGTGGATATTCAAAAATTAAATAGGCCTTGATGGCAATGTTGAGAAATATAAGGCAAGGTTGGTTGCAAAGGGATTTTCTCAAATTGAGGGAATTAATTATGGAGAGATTTTTTCCCCTGTAGCAAAGCTGACATCCATTAGATTTTTGTTATCATTGGCAGTTGTGTATGATTTTGAAATTGAACAAATGGATGTGAAAGTGTTTCTCCATAATGAGTTGGAAGAATAAATCTACATGTCCCAGCCTGAGCATTTTGTTGAAAGAGGTAAAAAAAATATGGTTTGTAAGTTAAATAAATTTCTCTATGGTTTAAAGCAATCTCCTAGAATGTGATACAAGAAATTTGACATGTTTGTGTTGTCAATTGGATTTGTGAGATCAAAATATGATCACTACATTTATTATAAATTTGAGAATGATTGTGTGCTTGTTATTACCCTGTATGTGGATGATATGTTATTCATTGGAAATAGTAAGACTATGATTTTTGATCTTAAATATCAATTGTCTACAAAGTTCGAAATGAAAGATATTGGTGCAGCTAGGTACATTCTTAGAATGAAGATAACCAGGGAGAGAATAAGCAGAAAGCTTTGGGTTAGTCAGAGTAAGTATGTGAAAATAGTTCTAGAGAGGTTTAGCATGAATGATTGCAAGCAGCTTGTTGTTCCAATCATGCATGGAACTAAGCTGTTTATTGAAGACTATCCAAAGTCTACTACTGAGATGGATGACATGACCAGTGTGCCTTATGCAAGTTTTTTTGGTGGTTTGATGTATGCTATGGTCTGCACAAGACCAGACATTGCCCAAGCAGTGGGAGTTCTAAGCCGATTTATGGCAAATCCAGGAAGATCATATTGGGATGTTGTGAAGAGAGTATTTAGGTATTTGAAGGGGACTTCGGACTATGTCTTGTATTACCATGCTAGCTTGGTTGCATCATAGAGGACTCTCAGCATTCATGGGTATGTTGATTCAGATTGGGCAGGGGACATTGACAGCAAGCGATCCACTAGTAGATACACTTTCATGCTTAATGGTGGAGCAATCAATTGGATGAGCAAGTGACAGGTTGTAGTTGCTTTATCCATGACAGAGGCAGAGTACATGGTTACAACTCATGTTGGTAAGGATGTTGTTTGGCTGAGGCATTTATGTTTAGACATTGGATTTAATGTAGGGCAGATCACTATTTTTTGTGACTGTCAGAGTGCCATTTGTTTGACAAAGAATCCAACCTTTCATGCCAAGACCAAGCACATTGATGTGCAATATCACTTCATGAGGGATATGGTTGAAGATGGCAAGATCAGTCTAGAAAAGGTGGACACCGTGAAGAATGTTGCAAACTCTTTAACAAAGCTAGTTAGCACAGACAAGTTTATTTGGTGTGCAAAATCGATGGGCCTTGGGGCCTATGACAGAAAATAATTTTTTCCAATCATGGGGGAGCTAGAAGTGTTTGCCAAGTGGGATCTTGTTGAGAAAATATGTCTCAACTTCCAGCTTGAAATCTCTACTTTTCTTGACTTGGAAAAAATTAGGTGTTTCAGCCGTTTACCGTCGTACTGCGCCTGGCCTCATCTCTGCCTTAACCACTTTACCATGGCAGTCAGTTCTTACCCTGGTAGTACTGCGGTGGAAGGGTGGTGGTTACCTCATTACTGCTCGTAGTCTTGTCCCTAACTGCGATGACTACCATGTCTCGACCAATCTGGTTGGTCACTGCCATACTGCGGGTGATTAAGTCCTTGACCGTAGTGGTGGTAGTGAGACTTCCTGCAGTCGCCTTGGCTTCTACCACCTTACTACTGGCGGTGGGCCACTCACCACGGTGATCATGGTGAGACCGCCAGCGGTCTGGCTGATGGCCACCGCCCTACCACAGGGTGGTCTGTCAACCCCCACAGTAGCGCGGTTTGACCGCAAGCGATCACCATGGCCGATTACCTCGTTGTCATGACTAGTGTCAACCCGGACGGCAGTAGCACAGGACGGTTAGAAAATGAGCTTGGTGAAGTCTGTTGGTGAGCTCGATCAAGCTCGTCGCATTACCACGAGCCGACTCGGCTGGTGCTCCAGTAGCGCGGGCAAGTCTTGGATGGGCTCGGTTGGCCAAACCGCCATACCGTAGACAGGTCAGTTCAACTCGGTGATAGAGCGGGGAAGCTTGAGGGAGCTCAATTGGGCTCACCGCATTATCGCGGGTGGATCGACTCAGCTCGGCGGTGGAGCAATATGAACAAAGGGAGCTCGGATGGGCTCGGACTAGTGATTGACCGAGTTGGACTTAGTGGCAGGAGTAATAGGTGAATGAAAATCAGACACATGGTAGGTTGACTATTTCTTGTTGGCCAATGCCATTTGTTGTAACAGTAGTTATTGCAGGCCATTTTTTGGCTGGCAAACAGGACCCAATTTGGGTGGTGGCATTAATGTCTGGGTGGCTCGATGTAGGAAGATCGACATGGGCAGATCATTGGTGTGATTGGATCATAGATTGATGTACCTTGTGATCAGCAGTTGATTGAGTAGAATTAAATGCATCGTATGACATATGTAAGTTGAGTACGTGATTGCATGAGAGAGTGATTTTTGAACTGTATGTTTTTTAGAGAAAACATTGTAACAATGAGATAGTTCTAGAAGTGTTGTTGTGAGTTGATCAGAGAAGACTGTATATTGTATGTAACCATTTCTATTACTATAATACAATTGTCTTGACTTTGTGTGGTGGGTTTTTTACCTGAAAAGGTTTTCCCACGTATATCTTGTGTCAACTGTGATTGCTTATTTTTGATCAAGTCTTTTCTATGCTTATTGTATTTATCTCAAATAGTTTTGAAAGCTATTAGGAACCAGTTTATGCTCTTCTCCTCTATTGTATTAGTGTTAAAGGAATGTATTCCGCACTATTGGGTCATTAGATCCTGCATGTTTTTCCCTTCAATTTAATGGTTAAGGTTGGCTAGGTGAGTGGGTTATCATTATTGAGTCTTTCTAAGGAGTGAATATGTGAAGCATGGCATGAGATGTGTGGATTCATTCTTAGAAACATGGAGAATGCATTGGGGAGGCTTGATACTTCAGAATTATTCATGGTAACTCTTATAAGTGCATGTATTTTTTTATTTCTAGATAATAGATGGAGTATGGATGCTTTTGGAGGCTAGGTTTTTCCTCTTGAGGGTTTTCCTAGGGTATATCTTATGTTATCTTGTGGCTTGTCTATTTTGATCTATACATTATGGTTATTTTGTAATCTTGTATACATGATTTTCTCTCAAGGGTTTATGTAGGAAAAGGATTAAGAATATCAACATAAGATAGCCTTCACCATTCCTTGGGGCACCTTCACCTATAACAAAATGCCTTTTGGATTGATTAAAACAGCTTTAATTTTTTAGAGGGCTATGGACCTTTCTTTTGGAGATTTAAGGGAAAATATTATTGTTATCTTTTTGGATGACTTAATGATCTTTTCAAGAAAACATGAGGAACATGCCTACCATTTGGAATGTGTGTTGTAATGGTGTAGACAACAAGGTATCTCATTGAATTTGAATGAATCTATCTTTGGAGTGACAGAAGGTAAGATACTTGGATACATTATATCCAAAGAAGGAATTTGTATTGATCCAGAGCAGGTTAAAATGATACAATAGTTTTCATTACCTTCTAGTAAACCAAGCATCAATTCAATTTTTGGCCAAATTAATTTCCTAAAGAAGTTTGTACTTGATTTTCAAGAATAATGAAGGCCATTGTGGATATGATGAAAGGTAATCCTACCTTATATGGATAGAAGGAGGCAAGATTTCTTTCAATCAAATCAAATCTATGATAGTAGATGCCCCAATGTTGTCTTATCCATTTACCAATGAATTTAATAAATGATGTTATGCTTCTAAAAGGACCTTATCTTCCATCCCGACTCAATATAATGAAGAGAAAATAGAAGAAACTATTTATTTTATGAGAATCCTTTGAAGAAGCATGAGTCAAAGTAATTCGCTATAGAAAAACATGCATATATTGTCATTAGAGCAGTAAACCAATTCATTTTTTGTATTTTGAATTCTCATTCCACTATTTATGTACCTAACACAACTATAAAGACTATTCTCATGCAATAAGAAATAGGATTGAGTAAGAGAACCTTGTAGATTGTTAAGGCACATGAATATGATATTGACATCAAACCTACCAAGCTTGTAAAAGGGAGAGGCTTATGTAAGTTAACAACAAAAAATGATTCAAGTAAATAGGATGAAGAAGACCCTAAATTATTCCTTGTCCTCTTTGTTGGGACAATAGATGAATGGTGTTACAATATTGCATGTTTCCTCACATATGGAGAATATCCTACACATTTATCTCCAAAAGAGAAAAGGGAAATAAAATTCAAAGTAGAAAAACATATCATCTAGGTTGATACCCTTTATAAAAAGGGAATTGATGATACTTTTCTCAGATGTATTGATAAATAACAGCAAAAGAAGCTACTCCAGTGCTTCCACAATGAATCTTGTGGAGGTCACTTCTCTTCTTCAATCATGGTATTCAAGATTCTCAAAAATTTCTTCTATTGTCTTAGTATGTTCTAATATGTGGATGAATGAGCCAAAAAGTGTGATTCATGCCAACAATTTAAAGGGAAAGTTCAACTTGTTGCACTACCACTAAAACCTATAGTGGTTGAAGATTTTATTGATGATGTTTTCTGCACAGCAACAACTCAGACATAATATGATATCCTATCTCTCTTGAAAGGTATATCTCTATTAGCAAAGAGATAACCCCAAGGTCTCTAATGTCAGGTCTTGAAAATGCAACAAAACAACTCAACGATAAATGTGAAAATGTTGGTAATCACAAGGGGCCTTACAAATGAACAATGTTGGAAGTGTACATTCATCAGATGTAGCAATAGAGTGATGCTTTCAATCCTAAAACTAACCCATATTCAAAATAAACAGCCAAAGAGATAAGGGTTTCAAAGAGATCTGATGAGAAAAAATAATGACTCATCTTTTAGCTATATAAAAATGTATATGTTTCCTAATTATGAAGTTATCAAGACTGAGCATGATGATGAAAGTAAGATATTTTTAGTTGCAGCAGTCAAAGATTTCATCATATCTTGCAAATTACAATCTGCGTTCTAGAGATTTTTGGTTCGAAATTCAAAGACAATATGGTGACAAAACCCATTAAATTTCACGAAAACCTAGTTCGTGGTTGGAGAGAAAAATTCACCAGAATTCGTTGCTCTGGAATTTATGGAGAGTTGCTCTGAAAATTGTGGGATAGCACTTGAAGTTGTTCCAAAATTTGTGGGTTGCTCCAAAACTCTTCCAGAATTTGTAAAAGCAGCAGTTGTGAGCATTAAAATAGATTGAGGTGACTTGGACAGAAGTTGAGAGCATCTAGGAGGAAATTCCAAACATTAAGACAAGTTGTTGGGTTGTGCAAACAAATGAAGAATATCTAGAAGACAATTTTGGGTAGTTTGAACTGTTTTGCAAGCATCTAGGAGTTGTTTTATGAGCTTTAATGATACACAAGGAGAAGACATGACTTTTTCAGCAGTCAAATGCCTTTTTGGAGCTTGTTTAGGGGCTGCAAAATAAGCATATTTATTTTGGACGACCAAAGAAGATTGACTCAACAAGATGAAGAAAAGACTTATCTTTTTCCCTTAACACATGTTCCTATCTTCTAGCAAGTGGTTGCACAATCATAAAGCTTATCTTTCAAATTAGTTGAAGATAAGAATTCTATAAATTCATTGTAATTAATTAAAATGAAATGGGGGAAGAGTTTATAAAATAATATAGTTCACTATTTTAGCAGCAATCTCTTTGTTTGTAGCTTCATTTCTTAGCAGTCATTTCATTTCAAGCTCTTTACATTTCTAATATTCTCTTTTACAAGTTTCTTAGGATAGATTTGATTCAAACATTTCATTTACAAGCTCTTATATTAGATTTGATTCTAGAAATTTCTTTCATGCATTGCCTTTCAATTATGTTTGTAGAAAAAAACATGCCATTCAAATGATTTATTCTCCCTATTGTATATTGTCATGGGCACCACCCTGGATTGACATCTATAGTTAAATGATGAGGATTGCAGCGACACTCATCATTTTTGGCGCCATTGTCGGGAAAAGGTGTCATTATGGAGTTGTTGATGATTTGGTGATGGCAAGTCAAAAGAAAAAATTAGTTTGGCAAGCTTTTTAGGTATATTACTTTAGAAACTTTTTGGTTTATTTTAGGTTTATTATTTTAGAAACCCCCCCCAAAATAACATATCCAAAGGAAAAGGTTCTTGCATGCAAAGGTAACAGCTCTTACGCAATATCCTCAACCAGAGGACCATGACTTCAAGCCTCGACAAGCAAGAGATTATTGTTTGGACACCTTCAAAGTCCAAGGAGGGTTGTTCAATCAGATATTTGAAGGACAAAGAGTTGCATCTAGTCATGCATGCAACTGAATGTGATGAAGGATTGAAAAATATTTCTAATCAGCCCATGCATCTACTAGAATTAGAAATTATCAAAAAGACTGTCATTTAAAAGAAAGAAGGAGCATCAAAGTTCAAATATTTAGTCATCTTCTTCTCATGGTTTTCTTCTACTTTCAAAAATTTGAATGCATGGATCCATCCTTTGAGAAAATGATGTTATTTTCCACAACCAGTTAATGGTTTTATGTAGCCTACCTCTACATCAATAAGTAGAGTAGGATAAAGTAGGTTTCTTTTTTGCAAATAAGTTTTTTGCACATGCTATGTCTTCTTCTCTAAAACTCAAAGACATGCATTTCTCTATACAAGTTGCTACTCTCAAAAGCTTTTGCAGATTTATTTTGGTATTTGAAGCTCACTATAAGTTGCAAGAGGACTTGCAACATTCTAGGTGTGGGGGAGATGATGAGACAAAATAATGACTCATCTTTTAGCCATATAAAAATGTATATTTTTCCTAATTATGAAGTTATCAAGACTGAGCATGATGATGAAAGTAAGATATTTTTAGTTGCAGCAGTCAAAGATTTCATCATATCTTGCAAATTACGATCTAAGTTCTAGATATTTTTGGTCAGAAATTCAAAGACAATATGGTGACAAAACCCATTAAATTTCACGAAAACCTAGTTCGTGGTTGGAGAGAAAAATTCACCAGAATCCGTTGCTCTGGAATTTATGGAGAGTTGCTCTGAAAAATTGTGGGATAGCACTTGAAGTTGTTCCAAAATTTGTGGGTTGCTCCAAAACTCTTCTAGAATTTGTAAAAGCAGCAATTGTGAGCATTAAAATAGATTGAGGTGAATTGGACAGAATTTGAGGGCATCTAGGAGGCAATTCCAAACATTAAGACAAGTTGTTGGGTTGTGCAAACAAATGAAGAATATCTAGAAGACAATTTTGGGTAGTTTGAACTGTTTTGCAAGCATCTAGGAGTTGTTTTATGAGATTTAATGATACACAAGGGGAAGACATGACTTTTTCAGCAGTCAAATGCCTTTTTGGAGCTTGTTTAGGGGCTGCAAAATAAGCATATTTATTTTGGACGACCAAAGAAGATTGACTCAACAAGATGAAGAAAAGACTTATCTTTTTCCCTTAACACATGTTCCTATCTTCTAGCAAGTGGTTGCACAATCATAAAGCTTATCTTTCAAATTAGTTGAAGATAAGAATTTTGTAAATTCATTGTAATCAAGAAAAATCAAATGGGGGAAGAGTTTATAAAATAATATAGTTCAGTATTTTAGCAGAAATCTCTTTGTTTGTAGCTTCATTTCTTAGCAGTCATTTCATTTCAAGCTCTTTACATTTCTAATATTCTCTTTTACAAGTTTCTTAGGATAGATTTGATTCAAGCATTTCATTTACAAGCTCTTAGATTAGATCTGATTCTAGAAATTTCTTTCATGCATTGCCTTTCAATTATGTTTGTAGAAAAAAACATGTCATTCAAATGATTTATTCTCCCTATTGCATATTACCATGGGCATCGCCTTGGATTGAAATTCATAGTTAAATGATGAGGATTGCAGTGACACTCATCAAGATCCTAAGATTAAAATTACTCCTAAAATCAATCACAACAATGATGAATGTTGCAAACGGACAAATCTCCAACAAAACCAATCTTTGCTTAATCAAGGGCAAGCCTACAACTCTGCAGAAATAGTGCAATCTTCTGAGGGAACTAAATATTTTCAAACTATGAACATTCATCCACATGCCCAGTAATGACGCAATGTAAACAAGCATCCACAATTGAACTTACCACAAAATAAGGCCCAGGCTAACTTTGCATAGCAACTTACAATCAGCAAATTGCTAAAAGTATGGATCAGAGATCAATCAACATCATTAACATTTCACCATTGACATGAAAGAACTGAAAAACTAACATCTAACTTTCATTCAAGATTTCAAAATCAGATTGGAAAGATAGAATAACAAGAACCATGCAAGATAAATCAATCCAAGAGAGGCCACCAAAGCACAATTTCTTCAATTGTATTAAATTCATCCAACAATAGCAACAATTCTAGTATCCTGTATTATAGCACTTGCTTTGAAATAAAACAACTTCTAATTCTAACTTTCTACTTTATTTCCTAACTTCGCTTCAAAATCCAATCCTCTAGTCCTATCTCTATATTAAAAATAAGGCGAAATTCCATAATTATAGATATTACATCATGGGTCAGCACAAGTTAGGGCCACAAAGAGGTTCGGCCCCAAAAATAGGTCGGCCAAGAAAAGAAAACCTTAAAATGAAATGTGATATTACATTAAATGTTTGAGGCTCCTTCCCAAGTCAGCCCCAAAAAACAGGTCAGCCAAAGGTGAAACATTTAATATTTTGAATCTTCCATTTAATATTTAATCTCTTCCCTTGATTTCCTAATGACCTTATTCAATTTCACCTTTAGGGTTTGACACTTCTCCATGACTGCGACAACCCTTCAATGGATTCCCTATATGTTGCCCTTTGTTTATAAATCTTCTTTAAAACCTTTTGATTAACTTGCAGTAATTCATACCATCCCCAGGGCTCTGAAACTTTTGAAGAAGGCAGGATCTCATCATTCACTGGCTTTTCTCTGTATACTTCATGATTATCTTCAACTTTTGCAGGAGGCATGTGTCAGCTTTATCCTACTCCATTACCACAAAGGACTCAAAATCTACATTATGCTCTGGAGGGACTTCTTCACCTTTGTTTTCTTCTTCATTCCCCTTCTTTTGAATTTCTTCATGATCTAGTGTTTCTGCCATAACTTGAATGGGAGAGGGAATTCTTTCCTGTGCCATCCCTTTTCTGCAGGTATTCTTTCTTCATCTTTGACCAGTGAATCATCATAAGACACCAAGGAGGAGTGTAAATTATTTCCAATCTCTGCCTCTCCATTATAGAGGTCTCCATCATGAAGTTCTTTTGCTTCCTCATCTGGTCGATCACTAACCTCCGCCTATATCTCCTCCAGCAATATCTTTGCTTGATTCAGCCTGTATTCAAGAGACCATAATCAATACCTATCATAGCATAAGAATCCAATTTAATTTATCATAAATGCATTCCAATCACCAAAAGAAATCCAAACAATCAATCATAATTCCCTAAAATATAACATTAAACATCCTTTCCCAAAGTTCGAGATTTTCACCCCTTCGTAGAATTCAAGCCAAAAAGGAATTTTGGGGAATCCTGAGACAGGCGGATTTTAGCGACAAAACCCAAAATAACATTCACAATCATCTCAATCATCATGTAAAACTCAAGAAACATTTTCACATATCTTCCAATTATCCCAAATCAATCATGTAATGCAAATTCATTAACCGTTAATTCATGCATTCCCTTTATTCTTCATTCCTAACAAATTTTTGAGGAATTCCGTCAGGGACGAAAATCCGCGAAGTTAGCAAGAGTTAGCACTTTTCGAAGAAATGAAGAAGTGACAGAAACTCAGGAAAATCCGAAGGAAGCAGAAATCCGTGAACCAACCAAATTTTTGGACCTCATGCAACTCTCGGTGAAGCAGCCACAAGAGGGAAACTCGGAGAAATTCGAGGGTGAAGGAAATCTGTGAGGACACAGAAAACCCGAAATCGTAACCCGGTCAGGATTTCGCCCAAATCGATCGAATGATCACAAATTTGGGGACTTAAGCTCGAAAATGACCTACCTCAAATTTCCTACCAATGAAACCATCCTTCAAACTATCTCAAGGGGTGACCTAATAGCAATGGATAATAAACTCAAGATCAAACCCTAGGGCCACAGGATGAACACACGACCATAATTTTGATCCACTCACTCACAAAACCAAACTCGAAGGGCAGAGAAACAAGCAAGGTAAGGCACAATCAATCACAGGATAAGAAAAGGAGGCAATGCCAACTTCAAAAGGGGGAGTCAAAATGCGAAAGAAAAAAACCCAGCCAAATTTCAAACCCCCCTCAAAATATTGAAATCAAACCTAAGCACACTCAACAAGCCAAAGAGGAATTCACATTCATCAATTGAAAGCAGGGTAATGGGTGCATACCATTGATGAAGCAAACAGGTGATAATCAATGACAGAGAGTAAGCCTTGACACATGCGAGCAAGCAACAACAGTGAAAATGCCAAGAGAACCGTGACCAAGCCCAAAAATTTGCAAGTCCAAATGCTAATCATGCCAAGCAATCATAACCAATCGCCCTCAAATTCAATTAGGGAAAAATTCAATCAACTCACAACATAAAAACTAGCTCAAACCCCATTAAACACAACTATAGAGTTTGTACACGAGCCATTAATGTGATGACAAGACAATTCAAGACAAGTTCGGGGATCCGAGGTAGAAAAGGAATTTCGAGAAAATCCGATCGACACGAAATTTTGTGAAGGATAGAAATCCTTGAAAACAGTGCAAAAACAGCCTCCGTCAGGTTTTCAAGGCAACCGGGGAAATCCGCCAAAGGAGGAAAATCCCAAAACCAAGAAAAAACCCGAAATTGACCCAAAACTCAAGATTTTCAAAGTGTTTTCTCATAGAGGGTATTTGTACAAGCAAGGTAAACATTTAGGAGCATGCAAGGTGACCAAAATTCCATTACCAAAGACCACAGGCAAGGCCAGAGAAAGGAACCAAAACACCAAGGAAAGAGGGTCCCTGCTTCAGTGGGGTGTGTGCAAAAATTGCACAACAAAGTTTTTCCAACAATAGGGTCTTGATTTTATATGCTCGATTAATCCCTATTCAAGTGCTAATCATACTCATTCTAGTTGTGACTAATTATTTCATGAAATGGATGGAGGCGATTCCTATAAAGCATACAATGTCAAAATTAGTGTGTAATTTCATCGGAGAATATTCTAGTGAGGTTTGAAGTTCCTCGCAAAATTGTGATCGATAATTCCATAAACTTCTCTTCTCAAGAAATATTTGTATTCTATTATAAATATGGTATTATCCTATCTCATGTGTCGGATTATTATCCTCAAGTAAATGGTTAGGCAAAGGCTAGTAACAATAATATCACCACAATCATTCATAGTTTAGTCAAAGAGAATCAAAAGAACCTATCATAAGATACTATATGATGCATAATGGATAGATAGGATGACCAAGAAGAGGATAATTAGTATGTCCCCATTTGAATTAGTTTATGGAGCTCAAGCTAAACTTCCAATTCCTTTAGATATTTCCTCTTTACGTCTTCAGAATGCATTGGAAGACTATGAATTCAAATACTCACTGGAGAAAATAATTTTGTATCTAACTAAGATGGAAGAACAAAGGGAGTTGGTGGTAGACAAAGATAATTCCAAGTCGAAAATATTGTCTTACTCTAGGATAAGCAAAAAGAACCAAAAGGAATACATGATAAGTTTGATTCCTTATGGAAAGGGTCATTCTAGATTAGACATGTATGCAATAAAGATTCATTATAGTTGGCTTATTTTGATCTAGTATGCATTTTCCCCTTCCTTATAGTGGCCAACATTTAAAGATTTACAATCAATGAAATGGTTTGTTCCTCCATCTTTGTATATAGGTTATTTAGGATTTTTTGAGCATGTTTTCTTTCTAGTTTAGTGTGTGTATTTCTCTATTTTTGTGTTCTCCTTTGCTTAGTTTTTTCTTGTCCCTTATTTGTGACTCTATTGCCCTTTGGATAATATTTTTTATAGATTTTGGATTCATCCTGCATTCTTTGTAGTCATTGTCCCTAGTTAGAGTTTGTTGTTGTCTTCATTTTCGATGGCACCCAATTTTTAAAAATTTGCACCAAAACATCTCATTGAGTCACTCCTAAATCCAAATACTTGAGGTGTTTTTTATATATAGGTCATGTATTTTATCAAAAAATTCATCCCAAAGACTTTGTCATGGATCATTTGCATTGTTCTATTCTCAAAGGAGTCAAATTTAGTAGTACCAAAATATAATATTTGACACCAAGTTTGAATGAGGTGTTTGTTGATCCATTTCAAGCCCAAGAGTGATTGCGTAAATTGGTGAGATTTACATAAATAATTAAATTAAATCTATAAGATATGGTGTAAATTCCTTTTATGGGAATATTCTTAGTGATATTTTTTCTAATCTAGAATTTTTTTGAGTCAAAATGCTTTGTGGATTGTGAGATATTAAAATTTAATTTTTCACTCACCAAGTTACGGAAACAACTAAAATGGAAATTTCAAGAGAGCTGGAAGGAAATCATTTATTAGATTTCATCATAATAGTCATTAATAATGTGGAAATTTTTTAACTAAAAGTATAAATCCAATCCAAAGTTATCACAAATTTCTCCATTTATGAACTCGAAAAAAAATTAGATTTCTAGAAGGTTTTATCAATGGTTTTTGTGTATTTTTGTAACTAAAATTAATATCTCTTGATCTATCGAAATTTTTCATGGCTCGTGATCGATCATGCAATAGTAATTAATCATGACAACAAGTTCAAAATTCTTCAATAATTGACATTTTAATAATTACTTATTTTAAATAAAATAAATGGTTACTATGAGAAAATAGAAAAAAAAATTTAATAAATATAAATAAATTAAGTTGTGAAATTTCACAACTTAAAAAAAATGTATGAAGTTGTGAATATTCACAACCTACAACTTAATCTATGAGGTTGTGAATAATCTTAATTGAAAAAATAAATTGTTAAACTTGAAGACCCATTCTCATATAAAACTTCCACTTAAAGTTAGTTATCATGTGTGAGTTCATGTGCCAGCCTTCCCCACCTATGTGCCATCTCACTCCATGTTTCACACAAAATTTTTGGACATTGGATGACATGCATGCAAATCAGGAAGCATAAAACTAGGTGAATCGTGCAACATATATGTAGAAATGGATCTTTCAAAAGTCTTTAGAAAATTCAAGCAAATGTATTAGAGGATAGGGAGTGATAAAGCTAGGAAAGAGAAAGGACATGTGAGTTGTAGATTCATGAGAGTTAGGAAAGGAGGAAGTGCAAACAAGGCATGAAGTTTGTTTGGTAAGGCATAGAACTATACATTGCAACCTTTATATTATAGTTGTGAATTATGGAAGACATGTATCTAGAAGGTTTTATTAATGTTTTTTCAGATTTTTTAACAAAAATTAATTTCTTGATCTATGGAAATTTTTCTTGAGTAGTGATCGATCATGCAATAATCATTAATGGTGGTGACAAGTAGAAAGTTCTTCAATGATTTGACATTTTAATAATTACTTATTTTAAATAAAATAAATAGTTATTAAGAAAAAATATAAGAAAAAGAGTGGAAGAAAATTAAAAGAAAATAAAATGAATTAAATTATAAAATTTCACAACTTAAAATTAAAAAAGAAAAATATATTGTAAAAATTCACAACCTACAACTTAAACTATGAGATTGTGAAAATTCATAACAAAAAAAACAAATTGTTAAAATCCAAAACCCATTCTCATTTGAAACTTTCACTTGAAGTTGTCATTAATAGGTTAATTATCATGTGTGAGTTCATGCACCAACCTTCACCACACATATGCCATCTCACTATATTTCACTTCAAGCTTTTAAAGATTGGAAGATATGCATGCGAAATGGGAAGCATAAGGCAAACCATGCAACATATACACAGAAATAGATCTATTGAAAAGTATTTAGAAACTTCAAGCAAATGCATGAGAGGATCGGGAGTGATAAAGCCAGGAAAGAGCAAGGATGTGTGATTTGCAGATCCAAGAGAGGTAGGAGAGAAGGAAGCGGAAATTAATACACGAAGTTTGTTTAGTAAGGCGTAGAACTATACGTTACAACCTTTATATTATGGTTTTGAATTGTGGAAGACCTGCATCTAGAAATGGTGAAGCTTAGACAAGGCATGTGCTATTGTTGTTGACAGAGTGCTTCATTAAAGATATCAGATTTTTATAATTTATATTATAAATCAGTATTATTTTTGGAGATTTTCATAATTTATATTATAAATCAGTATTATTTTTGGATTTAATTGTGTTTGTATTTTTGCATCCACGTTTTGGATCACACTTCATGATTGATCATCAGGATAGTAGAAAACAAAAAGAACTTTCAAATAGATGGTGCAGCCTTCGTAAATCAATTCTATATTCCACCATTAAGTCGCGCCAAGGTGGGAGCTTTGAAACAGAGTAATATCATCACCCAAAGTGGAGTTTGCAGTCGTGATTACTCTGGTAGAGATACATGTAAGCTTGAATAGAGGCATAAAAGATTAAGATACAACTACTCTATCCGCAAGTGTCTTGGAGAACATACACGCAAATTTTGGAAGCATAGACAAGAGATGTGAATTGTTTGAAATGTGGATTTATGGCGCCATGATACCAGCACCAAGGTGAGAGATTTGGAACAGAAGGCATGAACATTCATCAAAGAATGATTTACATCTCAGTTGCAGCTACCATGATCTCAGTATATGCACAAAATTGATTTGTGGAAAGGCTTTAGAAACTTTCAATTAAATGTTCTTGACATGTGTAAAAGCTAAATTCTACAAAATCTAACAACATTTTCTTGGCCTATAGACCTGCATGCAAAAATTTGGACACAAAGACAAGGTGTGAGTAGCATTTGATTCTCTGGTAGACATGATGCAAATTGGAAAACATAGAAACTGAAAGGACGTGAGAGTTGTTTGACACAATGTCTCAAAGGAGATCATCTCACAGAATGCTATGGTTACAGTAAGGTATACATGTAAAATATGGCAGCAAAAACAACGTATGTTAAATTTTTGGCATGCATGTAAAAATGTGGAAGCACAGATAAGGCATATAAACTATTAGTCAGAGCCATCAGAGGAATGAAATTTCATGGAATACAATGATTTCATGATATGCATGAAATGTTTTTGTTAAAAATATGAGAGAATCTGTTAAGACACATGCACATAGTAGGAGTAAAACTAAAATATGCAACCTCCGTTAGTATTTGCTTTATGCATTCCTAACAGTGGCTTTAAAATAGAGTATGGTGTTCATGAAAGCACAATAGAATGTAGATTTTTTTCGATGTTATGGTGCACTTACGCCATAGTTTGTAGCAATCTTCATTCATGAAGTTGTTTCACGACCAGAAATATTTGGTGCCAGTTGAAATGTTCCTCACCCCTCTTCATATACAAGGCAGCAAAAAATATTTTCCTCAAGCCCAAGAATCTAGTAACCCTCAAAATTATCTTGCAATTCTTTTTCTTTTCTTTTTTTTGCATAGTCTGAAGTGGTGTGATGATTTTTACGAAGTATAGTCTCATGAATGCAAATATGGCAGAGTGCATATAGAAATATTTATTTAAGAAGATTTTTTAAGGTTTTCAAAGTGTTGCAAAGTATTAAGACTCTTTATAAAAAGAATTTTCAAATTTTTGAAGATAGATTTACCAAATAACACTATTTTTATCTGCAATTATGAAGTACAAATATCAAGGATATGAATTTATGTCAGTACTAGAGATTACACTCTCTAAGATCATAGACACAAATTTGGGACATATCAACCTATAAGACTTTCGGAAGACTATGCAAGAGGGAAAAGATCACCATTGTCTCAAAATATGTTTGAGAGCTAATGAGGGGCTACTCCACCCAACACCCACACAGAACACAACAACAGATATCAATACAAAAAATGTAAGACAGAAAACAACCCACTTTCAATTACTTTCAGAAAATGAAATTAATGATTTAGAAATTGTTGGCAGGCAGGGGTGCAGCCACACAAAGTCATTGCTGTTATAGGGTGACACAATGGACAAAACAGGGAAATAACATGCAATGCAGAAACTGCACAGAGACAACACTGATGAAACTATGACACACAGAAAATAATAGATTTTAATATATTCCTTGTTTGCTTCAAAATAAAAAGGACATGCTTTGTTCAACAATACAAAATAAACTTGAACTATTTGGACAGATGTTCAATACAAAGGGTGCTACACTCACACCTGAAAAACTGTAACTGGCTACAATTCTATAGGTGACATTGTCACTGCGTTGCATCTGATAAACATTCTTTTTACACAGTTGTTATCTCAGCAAACATTCCGTTCTTTTGAATAAACCTTTTGTTGTTGCAGGTTCAACACTCCAATACAAAAAAACTTAACTTCTACAAACTCTGAACGTTGCATATCTTTGTTTTTGTCTCTACCAGATTCAACTCATGAGAATGAGCACTCAATTTCAAAATTCAAACTTACCTAACTCATTTAATGTTGGCAAGTAACAACAATTATTTCAAGCTCAAAAATGAGTGCTTAGTATTTGAATTTAAACTTACCTACCACAATTAAATTTTGTAGATTTACATTGTTGTAAGGGATAAATGACTGTTGTTGTAGATTATTAAATATTCCAACACTCCCCCTTAATCTGCAAGTCAGATGCTAATCTGCAACTTCCTTTCGGAGCTGATCTTTGAAGCTATCCACAATGCCAAACCTATCTCTTAGGCATTCAAAATTATCCTTAGGCAATGTGTTGGTAAAGATATCGGCAAGTTGCTGCTTAGATCTACAATACTGAAGTTCTATCTCACCTTGTTCTACCAACTCCTTTATGAAGTCATATCGGATCTCAATGTGTTTGATTCATCCATGGAAGACTAGATTCTTTGTCAAGGCTATGGAAGAAACATTGTCACAATGAATGACTGTGATGTCTTCTTGTTGTTGTTGTAAATCTGCAAAGATCCTCCTCAACCAAATAGCCTGACATGTTGTTGCATTTGTTGCTATTTACTCAGCTTCTGCTATGCTGAGAGAGACAATGGGTTGCTTCTTCAATTCCCATGAGATTGCACCTAATCCCATGTGGAATACATATCCCAATGTACTCTTCCTATTATCCACATTTCTTGCCCAATCACTATCTCAAAATCCTCTTTCATGCTTGCTAATGTGTGTCCTTAGGTTTCTCCATGAACCTTGTGTTGTTTTTGCCATTGCTCAACAAATAAGAATCTATTCTGATGTACCACACCCAAGGTGCTTGTTTCAACCCATAAAGAGTTTTCCATAGCCTATACACTTTGTCCTCTTGCTCTAGGACTTCATAGCCAGACGGTTTCTCTACATACACTTCCTCCTTCAGCACTTCATTCAAGAAGGCTGACTTTACATCCATTTGAAACACCTTCCACTAATGTTGTTTGTCCACACCTCTTGTGGAATCCTATCACAAACAACCTTTGTGGGGCACCTATTTAGTAAATAGATTGTTGTTGTTACTGCTTCTCCCCAAAAAAAGTGTAACAACCCTTTTGCTTTTAGCATACTTGCTACCATATCTTGAATGGTCCTATTTTTCCTTTCATCCACTCTATTTTGTTGTGGATTATACCTAGTTGTGAATTGTTTGTAAATGCCCTCATTCCTACAAAAAATTCAAAAATTCTTTGGAGATGTACTCTCCTCTATCTGTTCTTAGGGCCTTGATATAATGACCACTCTCCTTTTTAACTACTACCTTAAACCATTTGAACTTTTCAAAGGCTTCCGATTTTTTTTCAAGAAATAGACCCAAATTTTTCTACTGTAATCATCTATAAAAGTCATGATGTAGGTATTTCCACCTAATGTGGGGGTTTTCATGGGTTCGCACAAATCTGAGTGCACTAACTCAAGAGGTATTTTTGCTCTCCTAGAATACCTGGATTGAAATGGTTGCCTATGTTGTAATCCTAAAATGCAATCCTCACACTTTCCATTGGATTCTATAATAGATGGTAGACCTCTAACCATGCCTTTCCTAGACAATAAACTTAAACTAGAAAATTTTAAATTCTCATACCTTAGATGCCAAAGTTTGGATGGGTCTTTGATGACTGCCTTGAATGCAGACTGTTGGTCCACTGCCCATTGTTGTGCGACTACTGTGAGTGTCGAAAAACATTGTCATTGTTGTGCATCTTTTGTGTTTGTTGTAGATACTATGTGCATCCTGAGAGGAAATTTTTTTTTTCTCGTCATTTACACTACAACCATCACTCTTGCTACCTCTTTTATCAAATATATTGCATTCCCCATTCTCCATCAGGATTTTGTAACCGTTTTGGACCATTTTTCCAATGCTCAATAGATTATGCTTTATGTCGGGAGCATAATAAACATCTTGGATTTTTTGCCTCTCAGCATTCTTGGTTTGAATGCTGACAGCGCCTTTTCCCATGACAGGGACTTTCTCATCATTTTCCATTTTTATTTATTTTTATATTGCTATCTATGGAGGCAAAAAAAAATTGTTACCACTCATGTGGTTGTTGCATCTACTATCCAAGTACCAAACTTCATCACTACTACATTCAGGAAGGTTGCAAATGATGAATACATTGGACGGTTTTTCATTTTCAGCCTTGTTCTCATTTGCTGCATTGACATTTTGGCCTCCATGGTCACACTATTTCTTCCTACACTCACTAGCATAATGTCCATACTTGTGACAATATTAGCATTGGACATTTCTCTTGTCATACCTCTAATTCAAACTATTGTTCTTCTTCTGGTTTTGGTTTGTAGACTGTGAGTTGAGCTCGACTCATCTGTGCTATCAGAACCTCCTCTTTCAGAATTGCTTCTACCTCTACCGCTTTGACCTCTACCTTTGTTGTTTCTTCCTCTTCCCTGACCTCTTCCATTGGTCTAAGCCTTGAAGGATTGCTCTAGGGAAGGAGCAGATTCGTTCAACCACTTCTCATGGCTTTGTAGTGAACCCATCAACTCATCTACATTCATTTTGGACAAGTCTTTTGCCTCTTCAATGGAAATGACTATAGGATCAAATCTAGAGGACGGGCTTCTTAGGATTTTCTCAATAATCCTTTGTTCTTCCATTGTATCTCCATTGATTCTCAACTAATTTATCAAAGAGACACTTTGGTGTGAAAGTCTAAAATAGACTCACGATCTTTCATTTGTAGGGTCTCAAAATCTCTTCTTAAGAGCTACAACTTAACTAACCTCACATTATCTGTCCCTTTATAACTATTTTTCAATATTTCCAAAGCTTGGTTTGAGTAATTTTCTACAGCAATACGTGGGAAAATATCCTTTGTCAAGGTTGCCTCAATCAAATTGAGGGATTTTGCATCCTTCATTCTTACTTCTTTCAATTGATTCTTTTGAGGATTTGAAAGGGTTGCATAGGCTATTGGGTCTGTGATATCATTGAATCCATTAGTGACTAGCTCCCATAGGTCATTTGCAACTAAAATGGCTCTCATCTTCTTAGCCCAAATGCCATAGTTTTTCCCATCAAAACTTGGTGGTTTTTGCCAACCTTTTCTCTCACCTCCTGCCATTTTTCTCAAACTTGAGAAGACTTAATGCCTAGATAGCCTAGGGCTTTCCAAATCACACCCACAAACAAAAAACTAATTGATTGTCCAAAAAATAGGGCTCTGATACCACTTGTTGGGAGGCAGGGGTGTAGCCACATAGAGTCACTATTGTTACAGGGTGACACAATGGACAAAACAAGGAAATAACACACAATGCAAAAACTGCACAGAGACAACACTAATGAAACTACGACACATAGAAAATAACAGATTTTCATATATTCCTTGTTTGCTTCAAAATGCAAAATATAGAGGACATACTTTGTTCAATAATACAAAATAAAATTAAACTATTTGGATAGATGTCCAATACAAAGAGTGCTACACTCACACCTCAAAAACCGTAACTGGCTATAATCCTGTACCTAACATTGTCACTGCGCTGCATCCGATAAACATTATTTTTGCACTAATTTTGTCTCAGCAAACATTCTCTTCTTCTAAATATACCCTTTTTTGTTGCAGGTTCAACACTCCAATACAAAAAAATTACTTCTACAAACTATGACCGTTACATTCCTTTGTTTTTGTCTTTACTAGATTCAACTCATGAGAATGAGCACTCAATTTTAAAATTCAAACTTACCTAACTCATTTAATGCTAGTAGATAACAAAAGCTATTTCAGGCTCAAAAATGAGTGCTTAGTATTTGAATTTAAAATTATCTACCATAATTAATTTTTGTAGGTTTACATTGCTGCAGGGGAGAAATTACTGTTGTTGCAGATTATTAAATATTCCAACAAAAATTACAATACTATAGCCACATGGGCTTGATTCACTACAAGTAAAATCAACTCTGTAATAAAAATCTATTATTCAGAGCCACAATTTGCACTAATGGAAACACCTCATGTAACCTCCATTCAACCCTTTATTTGACACCAATAACTACCTTACAATGTTCTAGAAAGTGTAACTTCCCCTTTTATTTTGGTTCCAAAAGTCCAGTTGTTCAATTTTCCACCCAAAAAGATATTTTATTGAAATTCACTTTTTGATGGAACGGCTTCCCAGAGCCCTAAATTTTGACTTGGGTGTCTAATTTTCTATTATAATGTATCATTGGAAATATCTTAAAGAGATCTACAATGCCACAAATATTTGAATATTATTTCATCCATTTTTTGAGCTCTTCTAAGGGTTTCAAATTTGAGTTTCAAGTTGTATTGGAGAAATTTCTTGGGATGAAATCTTTAATATCTTCTAAATATTATAGGATATTGAGATGATTCCTCTGCCATCATATATTTTTTCAATTCTACTCTTTGGGGTAAATTTTTAGGTCCATATGAGCCCATTTAGGTTGAATTAGTAAAAATAGTAAGTGATGATCTTTGACATTTTATGACTTTCAGTTGTCTTACACATATTAATTTCCATCATGGGAATCAAAAAAACTAAATAAAATAAGGATGGGTGATTTAATATTGCCCCTACACCACTATATGCTCTTTCATCAAACACCTAGGGTAATTTGAGAAGTGACCTTGTCACTTCTCTGGTGTTGGAGGAAAACAAAGATGGCCAACCTCTACCTTAGACAACCATGATGAATCTTCAATAGGTTATCCAATATTTCTTCCATCTCTTCTGTCTCTAAAGTAGGTGTCAAAATATTCCACTATTCTTTTACTGGTCTATCCTCCATATCTCTTTCATGATATTCTTTCAAATCAGCAATGTTGAACACAAGAGAGATGTTTATTCCACTTGAAAACTCTACCTCATAAGAATTTCCTAAACCATGCTTCTTCAGGATCTTGCATGGTCCAAATTTCTTCATTTTCAACTTGTTATGCATTCTCATTGGGAACCTTTCTTTCCTCAAGTGAACCATGACTTCATCTCCACTTCTAAGTTGTTTTAGATTTGTACTAAGAATTTTTTTTATGTGATTTCTTACCTCTTCATACAAATTCTTTGGGTGCTCTACAAAATCTTTAGCCTCAACACTGCTCTTTTCCCCTTTATTCATCTTCCTCAACTCAGAAACATTCCTCGGACTACTCCCATATGCAATCTAGAATGGGTATTTATTAGTAATCCTTTTGACAGAATTATTGTAAAAAAATATGCATATGATAAAATCGAATCCCATCCCTTGGGCTTATCTCCAACTAAGCATCTCAGTAGGTTTCCCAGTCTCCTATTCACTACCTATGTGTGTCTATCAACTTTTGGATGGTGTGCAAAACTGAACTTCAAATCTATCTTCAACTTCTTCCATAATTTCCTCTTGAAATAACCAACAAATTTGGTATCTTTGTCTAAAACTATACTCTTTGGTAGACTATGGAGTCTCACCACCTCTCTAAGAAACAACTTTGCAATGTGAACATCACTAGTCTTATGACACAAAATGAAATGTGTCATTTTTGAAAATTTATCAACCACCACAAATATTGAATCATTTCCTCTCTATGTCCTTGGTAAACAAAGAACAAAGTCCATGCTAATATCTTCCCATGGCCTCTTTGGTATAGGTAATGGATTATATAGCCTAGTATTTTGAATTACCCATTTATCTATTTGGCATACTCTACAACTTTGTAAGAACTTCCTCATGTCTCATTGTAACTGTGGCCAATAATAATTCTCACTAACAAGAGAAATGGTCTTATCTCAACCAGAGTTTCTAGCCAATCTACCATTATGCTTCTCCTTGATCGGGTTTTCTCTCATAAAACTCTTTAGAATGTACTACTATATTCCTCTAAATAACATACCATCTTTGATTAAGAAATCCAACCATTTTCTCCCATCCAAAGTAACAGGTTCCAATCAAGCCTTTGAGGATTATGCAAAGTCTATATCTTCAAGATACAAACTCTTGAATTCATTGAACCCAACAACCTCTATTCTCATCTATATCAACAAAATTTTCCTTATACTTAAGGCATCTACTACTCTATTAGACCTTACACTCATGTGCTTCAAAAAAAATATAACTCTTTAAAAACTCAACCCATTTTAAATGTCTTTGATTTAACTTTCCTTTCCTATTAAGATACTACAAATCCTAATGATCAGTATATAAAACAAAATCTTTTGGCAACAAATAATGTCTTTATTTCTTCAAATCTTTAACTATGGCATAAAACTCATAATCATAGATAGAATTTGTTTTTTAGCATCATTCAACTTCTCACTAAATAGGCAATAGCCTTACCTTCTTTACTCAATATAGCTCCCATGGTACCGCCACTAGCATCACAATCTACATGAAAGACCTTATCAAAATATAGAAGTTCCAAAATAGGCTTCTCTATGAATTTCTTCTTCAACATATCAAAACTTTTGGATGCTCTTGTAGTCCACTTAAACTCCTTTCTATCCCCTCTCATTGTTTTATTTAGGGGTACACAAATACTACTAAAATTCTTAATACTTTTTTTGTAAAAACTCAAGCTAGACCATGAAATGATCTTGCCTCTGTAGCACTCCCTGGTGTAGGCCATTCAATGATAGCCCTCACTTTTTGAGGATCCATTTTAGGACCCTCATCTAAGACAAAAAAATCCCAGATACACCAACTCTTTCTTCACAAAATTGCATTCCTTCGTATTAATCAACAACTTCTCCTCAACTTCTCAAAAACTCTTTGGATATGCATCAGGTGATCCTCTAATGTCTTTCTATAAATAAAAATATCATCCAAATAAATAATAACAAATTTTCCTAAAAATTCTTTCGATACCTCATTCAAAATCTACATAAATGTTCTCGATACATTGGTTAGCCCAATAGCATGACTAACCACTTGTACAAGCCCTCTTTAGTCTTGAAGGTTGTCTTCCACTCATCTCCTTCTATGATACAGATTTGATGATACCCACTCTTCAGGTCAATCATTGTGAATTACTTAGCTCCACTCAAACAATTCATAAGGTTGTCCATCCTTGGCACTGGAAATCTATATCTAACTGTAAACTTGTTAATGTCTTGTGATTCTGTACACATTCTCCATTATCCATATTTATTTGGTGTTAGTACTACAGGTACCACATATGGACTCAAACTCTCTCAAATCAATCATTTCTTCAATAGCTCTTGGACTTATCTCTTTAGCTCCTCATTCTCTATAGGATTCATTCTATGGGATACCTTATTTGGAAAAAAGGCTCCTGTTATCAAATCCATCTAGTGACTAATCTTCATCACTGGTGTGAAACCGTCAAGTACATTATCTAACACAATGTCAAGAACTCCTCTAAAAAATTTGAAACTTCTATTGGTATATCTTCGCCTTCTTCTTTATTAACTCTATGAAGTGATTCATAACACATATGTTTGTGCTCCATACCATCAAAAAAAATTATACCATCAACTAAACAAATTCTAGCACTACTACATCCATTTTCTTCCACTCCCTTTAGGGGCCTCAACTTGTGGTGAACTCCATCCTTTGTCAGGGAATATGTGTTGGCATGTCCATCATGTACTGTATTCCAATCAAATTGGTATGGCCTCCCCAATAACATATGACAAGCATCCATAGGCATGATTTCACACAATATTTCATCACAGTAATTCCTAATATTAGACTTCACTAAACATTGCTCATTGACCAAAGCTTTATGGTCCTTCTACAACCATTCAATTTGATATGGGTGTGGATGTCTCCTTCTCTCCAACTACAATTTGTTAACCATTTCTTCTAAAACAATATTATTAGTGCTACCACGATAAATGATAACATTATAAAATTTACCTTCAAATTTGCACCTTGTGCAAAATAAACTCTTCCTCTAAATTATAACTTTCTCTTCATTTAGCAAGACTCTCCTTGTGACAAGAACTCCTTTTTCTACATCTTTAGAATGCTTATATTCAACATCTTCATCTACACATGCGACTTGTGTGTTTCCTTTAGGTCTTCTACTTATCCTTCCTTGATGTTGTAGGCACTTGTATGCTCAATTTCCTTCTTCTCCACATTGGAAATAGGTTCCACAAAATCCTCCTCTTATAGGACATTATCCAAAATTTTCTCTTCCTCTTTGGTTACAATTATTTTTCTCACGAGGGTGGTACGAATTATCTACTTTTTGGTTTTGACTATTGCTAGCTTCTTCCTTCTTCTTTTGGTCTTCATTTCATCCTCCATATGATCCTTTGTAGTCCTTCCACCACAACCTCTTCCTCTTTTCTTGTTTTCAAACCTTCTATTTAAGTTCTCTTCTACCTTCAAAGCAAACTAATAATCATCTTCAATAGTGTTCATTATGACCAAACTTAGCTCCTCTTCAATTTTTGTCTTTAACTCATTTATATAAGAGGATAATTTTTCCTTGTTGGCCTTAGAATGGCCTATTCTAATCATGAGCCTATCAAAATATTCTATATACTCTTTGACAAACCTAACTTCTTACATCAAACCTTGCATCCTTTTCAACAACTCTAATTCATAATCAATAGGAATCAACCATCTCTTTAACTTTTCTACCATTCGGTCTTATCTTATTATTTTTCTTTCCCTCTTCTATTTCTTTCTAATTGTACCTCCTTCCACCAAATACTGGCATGACCTTTTAGCTTGGTATTTGCAAATTTGACCCTCTCAGGATCTTCCACCTCCTCATACTCAAAGTACTTCTCCATATCATTTATTCAATCAATCAACTCTTTTGGGTTAAGATTTCTAGAAAATGTAGAAACATCAATCTTCAACCTTTTTCCAATCTTGGAGATGGCCTTAAATAATCTCACTTTCTCAAGATCTGCTACATCTAGTTATTCTTTGAACTATTCTTCTTTTTAGCTTCATCTTCACCTTCATCTCCTCTTCTTGGCTCAAACCCTCTACGCAACTCCTCTTGCAATGCTCTAAAACCCTCTTATATAATAATATTTCTTCCATGACCACAGTTTCTTTGTAGAGGCATTCTAATCCCTTTTTAGAAACCCAAATCTATAATTCCTAGTGTAAACTACCTCACATTCGATGATTTATTTACACACTCAACTACTCTTGCTCTAATACCACCTAGTGAGGGGCTACTCCACCCAACGCCCACATAGAACACAACAAAAAATATCAACATACAAAATATAGGATAGAAAATAACCCACCTTCAATTAGTTTCAAAAAATAAAATTACTAATTAAAAATTATAATGCTATAGCCACATGGTATTTATTCACTACAAGTAAAATCAACTTTGTAAGAAAAATCTATTATTCAGAGCCATAATTTGCACTAATAGATTCACCTCGTGTAACCTCCATTAAACCCTCTATTTTAAACCAATAACCAACTTATAATCTTTTGGAAAGTGTAACTTCCCCAATTGTTTTCGTACCAAAGGTCTAACCATTCAATTTCTTGCCCAAGAAGATATTTTATTAAAATTCACTTTTTGGTGGAACAACTTCCTAAAGCCATAACTTTTGAATCGAGTTTCTTATTTTCTATTATAATATATTGTTGGAAAGCTCTCAAAGAGATCTACCATATCAAAAATATCTAAATATTATTTCATCCATTTTTTGAGATTTCCCAAGGCTTCTAAGGGTTTCAAATTTTATTTTAAAGTTGTATTAGAGAAATTTCTCAAGAGAAAAACTTTAATATCTCCCAAACGATACATGATATTGAGTTGATTCTTCTTCCATCACATACATTTTTCAATTACTCTCCTTGGGATAATTTTTTAGGTTCATACGAGCTCATTTAGGTTGACTTACTAAAATTCGTAAGTAGCTATTTACCTTTTCTAACTTTTGGCTCTCTTACACCCCTTAAGTGTCATCATGGGACTCAAAAAAACTAAATAAAATAAGTAAAAACCTTTTTTGGGGGTGATGCAAGATCTCCCCTACACCACTATGTGTTCATGCATCAAGAGTGGATTGGCTCATGTTGTTGACTTTCCGATATCAGTCCAATGCCCTGATCTAGTTTTAGAGTGTATGAAAGGTTATAATCCTGAAACCATTGAGTTCAAAATCATTGATGATAAGCTAGTGGCTAAGTTGGATGGAATTTAAATTAGAATTATTTTTAGATTTCCTATCAGAAACTAGTTATTGCACAAACATATTTCACTAAGAAGAAAAATGGTTGTCTCAACACCATGGTGAGGAATTGGTTATAGGTACTAAAAGCAAGTAAATATTAGTTGCCAAAAGTTCTACATAGGTCACTCTTTATCAAATAAGTCTCCAATGCGATTTTTTTACTTTACAAATTGATGGGAAATGAGGATTCAAGTGAGTTCAAAAAATGGATGTATATTTTTATAATTAACATTGTAGAGTAGAAAAAGAGATCCTAGATCTAGCTAGTAGATTAACCTGGATCAATATTTGTTAACTCTAACATTAGAACTCAAACCCCAAAGGTGTTTAATATTGGCTAATAGCCTTGAAGGAGATCCAATCTTCCTTGAGTTTATCTCCTTTGTTGCCAAGAAAGTTGATTGATTTAATGTGAACTTATTAGCCTATTTTTCTATGAAAACCTAATCTGAAAACATAAATTATTCACATAGACAAAACTAAAATAAAAAAAATAGTTATAGATCTATAAATGAGGACATAGAAGAACCTACACAGGAAAAATTATCCTAAATTTAAGGAATAAGGGTGAGGATTCCCTTATCCATAATTGAGGGTTTTTTAATGCTTGAAATCTAGTGTTGAGGGTACAAGTATTCTTTGCACTTTTCTACAAATTTTTGTTCACGAAAGTTTTGAATCTGACCTATGCACATGAAAAGAGGGGGAAATATTGTGTTGTATAGGGGCTTTCCTAATTCAAACCCCATTTTCATATTTCCACAAATAACAAATGATGATGGTAAAGAGAACTTACCTTAGGTCGAGTAGAGGCCAAATAAACAATAATTGACTATAATAATAAATGACAATGAATGATTAATTTAGGTATGAAATCTCTATCAAAGTGATGTTCACACCATAATTTGCCACCAAAGGTTTTTTGATGGATTCTTGAATTACTTGAATACCTAAAATAGGTTAGTCGATAAAACACAATAGATTTTTGTAGCTAGCATGTAGAGGACAACTCATATACATCTTCATAAAAGTGGATAATTGATCAGGATAGTGTCTTTCTCATAATGTTTTATGTTTGAATGAGAGGAAAAACTTGTTTATATATGCATCCCAATTGATCTTTTTGGATATAGGTCGACCTAGGATCCTTTTTAGTTCTCCAAGGACTGAAACCAAAATGACATTTATCAAAATAGGTCAACTTTAGTACAAGAGCACCCTTGCTCTTGTCTAGATGATTTTAGCCTAAATTTCTTGAGATGTTAGGGATTTTAATATATTTTCCCAATTTGGCCCTGAAATGAATATTTATTAATATAATTAGTTTTATAGTCAAAATAGGTTATCAATATAGTGTGAAATTATCAAGGGTAACAATTTTATGATGCTACAATCATATGTGTAGGAAACCAGTTTATTGATTGGGGGGAATTATCAGTGATAATTTACATAATAAGTTGACCTGCTTTAAACAGAGTCAACATATTTACATGACATATTATCTATTTTATGTAATTTCTAATATGAATTCATGGCTAGGTATTGACACTAAAGCTACACATGATAGCATGACTCAATTTTATATTTTTTATCCACAACTCTAGTTAGATCAAAGTTATAAGCACTTCAAGAGAGTGAAAATGCACTCACTATGTTGACAGTAAGGACACTTCAAGGGAACACGAGACTCGGGATATCTTCAAAATTAGTTATTCTCATCAAGAATTATGGTAGATATTTCATCTAGTTCCCAAAATTTACTTACATCCAAATAGAAGGGTATGACAAATATCCATACAAGATGCCCAAGTATATAGATGATAATCTTATCTTGATTGAACTCTACAAGAAAATTGGAGTAGTCAATAAAAGATGCAACTACAAGAGGAAAATGGGAATATCATTTCCTATTGGACTTATTCACTATCTATGTAAATATTTTGTTGATGCTCAAAATATTTAGTGATCATTGGTGAAGTTAAACATGTACTTCACACCATGAGGATTTCCTTTGATAGTAAGGGTTATGTCAAAGATAATTCAAATGTTAGTCTAAGTTTTTATCACCTCTGAAATTGAATACTTTTGGGAGGATTGTAAAGATGATTATGAAATGCAAAAGAGAGACTATATGAGGCTCACCTTGAAATAGATTAAATATTTCAAGCATGGTTGGGATGTAGAGAGAATTGAGGATGACATAATAGATTTGATTGATCCCTTATATTGTGAGAATATTCAAATACAATAGTTCTCACCTATCAATTGGGTGAATGAAGAAATTAGGGACATTGGTGAAAGAACCACTCATATTCTCAAGAGATCAAAGTATTGAGTAAGGAAGCAAGTCACTGAAGCCACAACCAAAAGGCCTTCAAGAAAGTATGATCCATCAAGGAGGGAAAATGACAAGAAAAAAGGTTCTTCCTCTTCTTCTTCCCTTTCTCAAGCTTCTATTGTGATCACTAGTTCTCAGAAAAATATGCAAGGCATGATAATGATGAATATCCTTCTAAAAAGAAGGATTTTAGAGGTATATGTAGGGATGATCCAAAACTAAAGAAGAGGAGATCAAAGATAAAAGAAAAAAAATTAAATCCCATGCAAGAAGAAATCGAAGAAAGAGAATCTATGAATCCTCAAGGCTATCCTAGTCATAAAGAGAAAATATTGATTATTTCTCTTTTTGTTCTTATCTCATCTCCTTATCATGATGTGCCTCATTCTCCTCCAATAAAATAGCCTCCATATTTACCAACTATCAATACACTTATTTTTGATGTTTCTTTCACATTTTTTCTAATCCACTTACATCATTTGATCCATCACATATGAATATTCCAATTTCTTCACAAGATCCTACTCCTTGATGGCTACAACAAAGATTGATAAAGAAAGAAAGTGTCACTCAACTAGTTATCATAGAATTTGATAGAGTTAATAATTTGATTCAAAGATCTACCAAGACAAAGAAGACTAAAGTTACATCAAGTTTGGTAGTTGATTCTTAGTCAAGGAATGTGTTTGCTAAAGTAGCTAACCATTCCTCAGAGAAAAATTTGGACAAATCTATTGAGTGATTTTAATTAAGGTATATCTTGGCCCTTCAACAAATAAAGGTGATATTCATAACTTTTAGTTATCCATATCTAAGTTGATATAGATTACATAGTGTAGAGGAGGGGGATTGGCTGCTCAAGCCCCCAGGTCATGGGAGGGCCCCAAACAATAGGCTACCCTGATCTACCTCAAGCTAGAGGAATAATTTAGAAAGGTTTTAAGGTTCACAGGGCTGAAAAGGAATCACAATGGTTCTATCACTTTCCTTTTGCTAACTCAAATATCTCAGGGGGTCAAATGATTCAAATCTTAGGGTTTAGTTTGCAACTTAATCAACTCACTTCTTGAGGATAGTAGCACAAGAAACAAACTCCATCTTGACGTGCTGGCATCTCAATGGGGTGCTAGCATCTATACAAACAGAAAGAGTAAATTTTAGATAGAAACGCTCAAAAATTAACTCTAACAGGTTGACCAATGAGGTTTTATGCTATGTCAAATATGGGAAATGTAGAAATAACAGCACAACGAGAAGAATACTAAGCTAGAATTTGACAAGAGAAAGGTGGTAGAAATGGACCTTCGAACTTGTGAGTTGAGGTCTTCAATAACTTCACTTGATGAACAACCTACACACAAAAGAATGAGAAAATGTTGGGGCTATATTTAGAGGACTGCCTCGGTCAGTCCCCCGCTTTGGTGTTTCCACCTCCATGGATAGCCAAATAGTAACGATTATAGAAATATGATAAAGAATTACGTAGAAATAGAAATACCAAGCAATAATCAAACACCATACACTACTATGCAAGTAGATGATGTAAAGCAAGGTGATAGTGAATGGATATCACCTTCCCAACTAGATGCTCTCAAGGCACATATAGGAAGTTGTGAGCTTGCAAGCTCTCCAAATCCAATGTTTCCACAACAACAAAGAAGAGGAACCAAAAAATTGCAGCTTACAACTACAATGGAATTTGAACATGAGAATGAAGGAGTTGAAAGTGAGTATTAGAAGTGAGAATGTCCAGAAGATGATTTGAATGAATGAGATAACAATTTGAAAGAAAAATGGAGGAAAAGGAGTCGTTCAAAGTCAATCAAGGGAGTAGGAAGCATTACACTTCACATCCAATGGAGGAGTGTAACACCTCTATAGATTCTAGAGGCAGGAATCTTGTCTGGATAGCAACGTTTCATGCAGACTTTCACATGTTGTGCTAGTGTCCTAGACAGAATATCCCCCACCAACACACAAAACATCTACCAAGTGGATGGAAGGTGGAAGTGGATGTGAAAAATACATCATCGAGATCACATTTTCTAAGGTAAGGGTGTATAAATCTAGAATTTGCAAGGGGTGAAAATTCATGCCATTAAATTTCTCCCCCACTTTAGCAAGCATAAGTGTCAGAAAATGCATGGTAAAGTAGAGTGTAAGAATTCAAAGAACATATACCTGAACCATCGAGGAAGTAGACTGAAATCTGGTGAACTTGGGTGCAAGAGAGAGAGAGATGACTCCACAGGTACTCGATCTATGGAGATTTGAATAAAAATGTCACAGGTGCTCAGTCCTACGAAAGGTGATCAAAAGGCTCTATAGGTGCTTAGTCCTATAGAATTGGCTCCATGAGTGCTTGGTCCCACAAAATATGAAAAAGGGGCTCTATATTTCCTTAGCCCTATAGAATGGAAATGCTTCACAAGTGCTTAGTCTTGCAAAGGATGCACCATAGGTGCTCGATCCCGAGGGATGCCAGATGTGAAAGGATTCATAGAGTTTGATTGACCCTCAGAGGTGCTCAGTCCTGCAAGGAAACATGTTAATCCATAGATAAAATATGTCAGGTAAGCAAAAATCATGCAAATAGACAAACAGTCATATCACGAAACAAGCAATTGAAGGAGAATCTTTCAAAGGGGTCCTTGGAGAACCCTTCAAAAGAAAAGGGGTTCACTCAAGGGATGCTCTATTTGAAAAGCAATGATATTTTTGCAAATGATCCTATAATTAAGGAATCCTTTTAAAATATTCTCTTTCATCAAGGAATCAGAAAAAATAAGGATGGCCTCCTCGAAGGTGAAGTCCCAATTCCTTTTTATACAAATTTAACTTCAAAGGAAAATTTTGCTAAGGAGATCTTTAGTGAAGGATGTGATTTTTGAAAAATGCAAAGAATTTTAGTAAGGGATTCATTGGCCACCGAATACACCTTATTGAAAATTGGAGAGGTAGGAGCCCCCCCTTAGGATGGTGCATGCAAATGGAAAGAGCATGTGACATCCTAAGGAAAGGAAGAATATGTAGAGATGTCATGGCCCACAATACATGACAAGATGTAGACGTGGAAATGTTGTCATGCATGCAACGGATAACACATAGGCACCACAACATCAAGAAGCAAGAAAAGAAGAGAGAAAGATGAAAGGAAAGGTAAACAAAGATGAAGCTCTCATCCTGATGATGGATCATGGAGTGTGATCCAAAATGTTGATGCAAAAATTCTCACACAATCAAATCCAAAAATCATTGCAAAGAAAAAAAAGATGAAGCAATCAAGAGACAAGGGATCTAATAATTTAGAGTCAGAACTACTCATAGATATAGATAGATACATATAATATAATATACATATGAACTATCATCAATCCCCTACTATATCAGATCATGAAGAAGGGTACATGAAAATAAAACAAAACAAAAAAAATGGGTCAACATGGAAGGGAGGCACCCTCTAACTCTCCTACAACAAGAGCAAAGGAAAAGGGCCTCAAGGTCTTCTTCACTCAACTCATGTGAGGTAAAACGTCATAAATCTTTCAAATATTTTTGACAAAGCTAGGACATCATCTACCAAGTTAAACACACACTTGAGGAGAGTGCCATGTGTTAACTGAAAGGAACCTGAGATCCACCATCAATCTCATCAAGAGAGATGATGACAAACTTAAGAGATGTCAGGGCTTCCTCCATCACAAGGATAGTGCAAGACAAAGTGAAACCCTCTCCCAGAGAAGGTGATCCCTTCTTTTGACCTTTATTGGAAGTGAGGTCTTCCTCCAACTTACGCTTCATCAGAGGATGCAGAATCCCCACATATGAGGCAAAAGGCAAGGAGGAAGAGGAAAAGGCCACAGCAAAAACTACCATGGTGTTCAGCATGTCCATGGGCTGAGGAAATGGAGGGATGTCTAGAAGGGACATTAGAAGAGGAGGCTCCATTGAGGGGGCAATGAATACCTACACCCTTTTAGGGTGAGGGTTATTAGCATTCGCAGGGGGATTCGAAAGCAAGATCGAGGTGATGGGAATCGAAGTAGAAGAAGTAGAAGAGGGGAGCACAGAAGGAGATACTAAAATAGGAGTTGTTGGCTCCTCTTTTTCCTTTTGTGAGGTAGCTTTCTCAGTAGCCAAAGCCTTCCTCTAGTGCTTATGCTCACGCGCAAACTGGTTTCTTCAGCTTTGGGAGCTAGAACTCGCTACCTGAGAAGGAGTAATAGGCTCTTGTTCCACCATAGGCATGTCCTCCACAACCATTTTCAGTGGAAGGATGGCCTCTTGGATAGGAGTAGGAGTAGGAAGTGCAGGATCGGAGACTAAAACAAGTAGAGAAGCAAACTCAAGTGCCTTGGTGGTGGGCCTCTTCCCATTCACTACCTAAGGGTTAAGAGTAGTAGGAGGCCACAAAAGCCAAGACATAGGAAAAACTCCACAAGGGCCCTTCCCCTTACCATAGACAAAGGTCCTTAGCACTTTTGGTAAGATTAGAAGGTTGAATACTTGACACTTGGCCTTCTGCCAAGTGGGAACCATCAGACTCCCCATGCAAGGCATGGGAGTAGAATTTGAAGGTGCCACAGAAGGGCAAGAGGCAGAATTAGATAAAATAACAGAAGAAGAGGAAGGCTCTTGGGCATGAGTAGACTTCCCCTTCCCCTTTTGAGAGGAAAAGGAGGTAGCCTATTATTGTGTGATCATATAAGCCTTAACTAAGATAGCATAAAGGGAGACAGGGTAGGTCACTTTCAGCATGATTCCCCCATTCTTGTATTTAACATAAGTGCAATAGGTCCATCCTTCGAGGAAGCAAACCAATGAGGGTAGGCTAAAATTGATCTAACAAATAGGCCCCTCAAGACACCAGAGGTTTATATCTAGTGTTGTGCACAGAGCCCTCATGAGAGAACTTCAAACATTTATGGATCATCAAAGGGACTGTGTTCATGAAAACTAGCCATGGGATTCCTAACTTCACTCTGAACAAATCAAACTCTGAGATGATATTGAAAAGAGAATTTATAATCTCAGGTCCTACCAGGACTGAGAGGGTGATAAAGTAAATTGGAGGGATCGAGATTCTATCGTGCATACGTATTATGGTTTTGATTCATCATACCCATCCTTATGCAATAAATTTATTAGCATAATATCCTCTGTTATAACATTAACATGGCACGTAGAATCAACTAGAACATTAATCAGGGTGTTCCCATTAATATGATCGAGAATGTACAGAGGAGAAGGTTCTCTATTCGTGTTCATAGGAAGGTCATGCGATGTAAAGGTTATAGCAGGTGATTCATTCATAGGCTATACATAATGAATGGGAAGATGCATAAAAAAGGCCATATTTACATACTCTGAAATGACTTCCTCGGGATACCCCAAAGGTTCGACAATCAGATAGTGACCTATCTATATTTCACTTCACAATGTCTAGGGATCCTTTTGACTATGTTGCTAGGGGTCGTAGGTTGGGTTGCAAGGCTATGTGCCCTACAACACACACACCTACAACACACCTAGAACATGAGAGAATATTCCTTCAACACTACGAAATGAAACAAAAATAGTTCACATCAGGTTCACCAAAATGTAGAGGAGGGGGACCGACTACTCAAGACCCCAAGTCATAGGAGGGCCCCAAACAGTAGACTTCCCTGATCTATCTCAAGCTAGACAAATTATTTAGAAAGGCTTTAAGGTTCAAGGGGCTGAAAAGGAAGGACAACAAGTTTATCACTTTCCTTCTGCTAACTTGAATGTCTCAGGGGGTCAAACGAGTCAAATCTTGGGGTTCATTCTACAACTTAAGCAACTCATTTCCTGACAACAGTAGCACAAGATAGGACTCCAACGTGGCACGCTAGCATCTTAGTGGGTTGTTGGTGTTTGTATGGATAGAAAGAGTAAAGTTCAGATAGAAATTCTCATAAATTAACTAACAGGTTGACCAATGAGGTTTTATGTTATGACAGATATGGGAAATGTAGAAATAATAGAACAATGAGAAAAATAATTTAAGAATACTAAGCTAGAATTTGACAAGAAAAAGTTGGTAGAAATGGACCATCGAACTCACAAGTTGAGGTCTTCAAGAGCTTCAATTGATGAACAATATGCACATAGAAGAATGAGAAAATGTTGGGGTTGAGTTTAGAGGATTTCCTTAGTCAATCCCCCGCTTTGGTGTTTCCACCTCCATAGAAAATTAGATAGCAACAATTATAAAAATATGATAAATAAGTATGTAGAAACAAAAATACCAAGCAAGAAGAAAACACCATACACTACTACACAAGTAGATGATGTAAAGCAAGGTGATAGTGAATGGATATCACCTTCCCAACTAGATGCTTTCAAGGCATGTAGAGGAAGATGTGAGTTCGCAAGCTCTCCAAAAGCAACGTCGTTGCAACAATGAAGAAGAGGAGCCAATAGAACAATAGCTTGCAACTACAATGGATTTTTAATGTGTGAATGAAGGAGCTAAAATTGAGTGTTAGAAGTGAGAATGATCAAGAGAATGTCTAGAAGATGAATTGAATGAATGAGATAGCAATTTGAAAGAAAAATGGAGGCAAAGGAGTTGTTCAAAGTCGATCAAGGGAGCAAGAAGTGTTACACTTCGCGTCCAATGGAGGAGTGTAATGCCTCTGCATATTCTAGAGGCAAGAATCTTGTCAAGATGGCATCACGTTGTGCAAAAGTTCAGGTGCCGTACTAGCATCCTAGATAGAATATCCCCCATCGACACACAAAACAAATTCCAAGTGGATGGAAGGTGGAAGCAAATATGGAAAATACATCATTGGGATTGTTTTTTCTAAGGTAAGTGTGTATAAACAGGGAATTTACAAGGGATGCAAATTCACGCCATTACACATAGAAAGAGAATCATACAAAGGATCATTTCAAATAATAGGTGTGTTGATGGTGTTTTCTGCATAGCAAAAACTCAGATAGAATATGGTATTCTATTTCTCTTGAAAGGTTGATCTCTATGAGAAAAGAGATAACCCCAAGGTCTATCGGGTGTCAAGTCATGACAATGTAGTGAAACCACTCAGTGATAAATGTGAAAATGTTGGTAATCATAAAGGGACCTTACAGAACAAATGTTGGAGACTCTAAACTTATTAGACTTTTTTGCAATATAATGATAATTGAATCCCTGGTTTAACCAAAGTTCAAAGAAATAACAAAAGATAAAGGGTTTCAGAAATCCTAAGATTAATATTACTCCTAAAATCAACAATACTAATGAGGAAGTGCTTGGAACAGACCAATCCCTCAAAACTAATTTCTGATCAACCCAAGCTATACCTGCAATCTCACATAAACAATGCAATCTTCTAAGGAATTAAATATTTTCAAATCATGGATATTCATTCAATCGAATTGGATAAATGCCCATAATTGAACTAAGCACACAAATACTAGGTACAGGTTGACTTTGCACAACAAACCCACAATCAGAAGCTACCCAAAGTATGAACCAGAGATTTCTACAACACTCCAAGCATTAAATCACAAGCCTCATTAAACTATTTAACTATTAATCTAAAATGCATTCTGATATTCCCAAGCAATTTCAAACATAGAATAAGAACCATGCGGGATTAATCAATCCAAAGAAGGAACCAATAATAACACAATATCTTCAGTTATATTGAATCACTAGTAATAGCAATAATTCTGATGTTCTGTATTACAGCACTTGCTTGAAAGAATAAAACTAACCCCTAATTCTAACTTCCCACTCTAATCTTTTATCTGATTGTCTAACTTCTAACTTCTAACCTATTTTTCTAACCTATTCAAACAAATCGGCCCAGATAGCCTGCAATAAATCACCGCCCTGCATTGAATGCATGAGGCACCTTCCTCAGATTGACCTGGGATCCTTGTAAATCTTGATTCAGATAGAATGAACCCTGCAGGTCCCGTCATCCATTAATGCCCCACCCACGCAAAATAGAAGAACGGCAGCACGCGCGCAACGCAAGTTTGAATACGAGCCACTGATCAACATCTGAGTTGGGAATATGAATGACTTCAATCGAGTCAAACCAGTTTCAGCTTTCCACATCAAGTCCATCTCAGATGAATGACCATCGAGCATGTTGACTTTTCATGTACGGATGGGTTTCGCCTACCCACAACAATAATATGTAACTAACTGTATCCCATGGATCTTGCAATATATTCAAAGTAGGCCCATCCTTTCTTTAGTCTTGACAATAACAACCTGCCTGATCCAATCTACATTCAAAAGGGCCAGAATTAATATTCAATATACAATCAAAATCCAAGTTAATCCACCAGAGCCCCTAAGGCAAGAAAACCACGCACAAGCCCAAGCGGAAGCGAAACCAAAACCAGACAGGAGAGGAAACAAAACCAAAACAGAAATGGGAACAAAATAGGTGGAGGCAAAAATAAACTAGTAGAGGCATTACCATAACTAGATGGGAGGGGAACCAAAACCAAAATAGAAACAAAATACGTGGAGGTGGAACCAAAACCAGACGGGGGTGGAACAAAAACCAAAACAGAAATGAAAACAAAACAGGCAGAGGCAGAACCAAAACTAGATGGGACCCTTTGCAAAGTACCGATTTCAATTCCCACCCCAATTTTGGTTCTGACGAAGGAAAGAAGGCGAAGAAAAAAAAGGAAAACCAAAGAAGACCCAAGGGAGGAAACCAACCCAAAGGTCGAACAACGAAGAAAACGAGGACACAAGAAGCAGAGCCTGAACCGAAGCCAGAACTGAAACATGAACCTTGCAAAGGGTCTGAGTCTAGTTCCCATCTCGATTCTGCCTCTGACAAAAGAAAAAGGAATACCAAAGAAGACCTAAGGGGAAGAAACCAACCCAAAGGCCAAAAACAAGAAGGTAAGAAATGGAGCTGGAACCGGAACCAGAACAAAAACCAAACCATGCACCTTTTTAAGGTTCAGAGTTCAGTTTCATCTCGATTCCGCCTCCGAAAGAACAAAAGAAACAAGGTCTTAGAAGGAAAAGAACAACTCCCAAGACCCAAACAAAAACACCAAGGACAAACAAAAGGAAAAGGGAACCCACTTCCAGATAGGACATCTGCGAGACTCCATAACCACTAGGAACTCAACATAAAGGCACCTTACAACCAAGACAAGCATTCAAGAATAGTGAAAAGTAACCCAACCCAATGACCAAAGGACCAAAGCATCAAAGACCAAAATCCCATGATTTTCAAAGACAAGCTCAAAAGGCACAACCATAGAAAAGGGCCAAAAGACCAGGAAAAAAGGGGGAGGATCCCCACTTTTAGTGGTGCGTGTGTGCAAAAATTCATAAGAAATGGCAACTCCACTGGGGAAAGTCTCTTGAGCATTTCAATGACAAAATAGAATCAACCCAGAATCTTTGGTTTTGTAGACTAGGCATCAAGTTATATATGGAAAAGGTTTCAGAAATCATAAACAACCGAATCTTTCCTTTACTTGGATCGAAGTGTGTGTGTATGCATTCATTTCCCTTTCCTTAGTTGCAATAGGGACCAAACTTAGTCTGATAGGGCTACATAAGGATTCTAACTCCAAAAGAAATATGGATAGAGCCTCACTACCAGTCAGGCGTCCATAGCCCCGATGAGGTTATCACTGTGATCCTCCCTATCATAGCTCTACTGCCAGCCAGGTGTCCATACCCCCGGTAGAGATACTAGGATACCCCTGATAAGGTGAAAATTTCTTTTGATTTTCAACATTTTCTTTTCCTTCCTCTTTTTGATATTCTCTTTGAGATCTTTTAAACTTTCTCTTTCACCTTGCAAGCAATGAAGCCCACACTCAGGGATGAGAACCATAGCGGCGCTGGAGCAAAATATAAAAAATTTCACCCAGTCAAACCTCGTAAGGACCGTATGCAACCTTGGAAACCTTAATATTTGTGTGTAAGTATGAGACCCAAATATATTCTAGAATTTGACTTAAACAAGTGACTCCAATTCCAAGTATATGCAACATCAGATAAAGGGATTCCTCCAACTGACTCTGAAAATATGATTGAATTTTGTAAAATAAATCCTTAGAATAGCCCTAGGCAAGCAACCAGTTATATAGATGCAAAAAACCTAGAAGAAATCCAGAATCCAAAGCAAGAGAAAAGATAAAAGAAAAACCAACCAAAGCGAACCAACATAGAAACAAAACAATAGAAAGGAAACCTAATCTACCTATGTACAAGGAAAGAGTTATAAACAGCTCAGGAATGGAAATAATGCTTCAAATACTACCCATTGATAGGCAATGGGATATTTTCTTCAGTAAGAGTTTTCAAACGGAAAGCATTATCCCCCAGAATCTCTGCAATCTGATAAGGGTTGAGCCAAAGTCTTTAATATTTTCCATGCTCCCCTTTTTGGTCATGGGATTTATCCCAGTAGAGAACCAAGTTAGAGATTCTAAAGGCTTTCACCTTGGCTCTCCTATCAAACCATATCTTCACTACACCTTGATGTTTGGAAAAAAATTATAGGGCTTCATCTCTTCTCTCTTCAAGGTATAACAGTTCAGCTAGACGGGCTTCACGCTTATCCTCCTCATCATAATATTAATTAGTGAATTGCAAAGTAGGGATCTTTAGCTGGATGGGAAACACAGGTTCCAAACCATACACTAAGTGATAAGGAGAGGTTCCTAAGGATATTTTTTGTCTAGTGCAATCTGCCCAAAGAGCAAACCTAAGCTGGGTGTACCAATCCTTGGGGTTCTTCTCTAATAGTTTACAGATGATTATCAAAAGGTTCTTATTAGAGGACTCAATCAACCCATTACCCTGTGGATAGTAATTTGATGCAAATTTTATGACAATCCCATGATCATAAGCCTAGTTAGAAAACTTTAATGATGCAAAAGAAGGACCATTATCACAAACCAAAGCCAGTGGACATCAAAAGCATTTAATAATACCTGACTCAATGAAATTTATTACCACTTCTTAGGTGCATTGTTTGCATGCAAGAGCCTCAGTCCATCTAGTAAAGTAATTAGATACAATAAGAATATACTTGTGGCTCGTAGATGAAGGTGGATTGATTGGACCTATAAAGTCCATTCCCCATTATGCAAATGATTTTACCTCTATGACCAGCTGAAGTTGAACGGATGCATGTTTCTCCAAATACTTGTTGCAATCTGACATACATGGCACATCCTCACATGGTTATGTGTGTCTTTTAACAGGGTAGGCCAATAATAGCCTTCCCTCAGGATCTGATTTGTAGTGGAAGGTGTTGCGCCATGACCTGTGCCATACTTGCCATGAAATTCAATCATCACTCTCCTAGCTTCTTCCTTTCCTAGGCATCTCAAATAAACCCCCTCATGATTTCTCTTATACAAGACAACTCCCTTCATCATAAAAATGTCACTCTTCAAATACAAAGCTCTCCTTTGTATTGCATTAATGTGTTCAGGGAATTGTTGGTTCAACAGATAGTAAATAATTTCATCATACCAGTCTCCTAGAGACACTTCTTGGAGGTGGTATTGTTAGGCTATGAGGTCAGAACCCATCTCAACCATTGTCTTTGTCAGTCCTTGCCCTCTTACCAATTTCATGGGCCTGATCTCAATTCATATTCCTGCAACATAGTTACCCACTTGGCATTGGGTTCTCCCAACTCATTCTGCATTAACAACAACTTGACTGGAGGATCAGGTACTATAGAAAAGACCTTATTTCTCATAATATAGTGTCTGAACTTCTTCACAGTTCAAACCAGGGCATAGGCTTGTTTTTCCACATTAGGGTATCTCAATTCTACATCCTTTAAGGGGGCACTCATAAAAGCTATGGGATGTTCATTGCCTTGATCAGACTTTTGAGTTAACATTCTAGCACAGGAGTGATCAGAAGCAAATGAGTATATGTAAAAAGGTTTGACATAATCCAGACTGACCAACACTGGAGCTTCAACAATGGCTCTCTTGATTTCTACAAATGCCTCCTTAGCTTTTGTGCTCCATTCAAATTTTTCTTCTTGTTTTAATATAGCATTCAAGGGCTTCACTATTTCTCCAAATCCAATGATAAACTTTCTAACAAAGTTAATTTTCCCAAAGAATGACTTCATTTCCTTTTTTCTTACAAGGGGTTGAATCTTTAATATAGCCTCCACTCATTCTAGATCAATGGCAATGCCCCTATCTGAAATAACATGCCCTAATAATTTTCCCTCAATGACTCCAAAGATGCATTTCTTCGGATTAAGTGAGATGCCAAACTCCCTGCACCTTTGGAATACTTTTGCAAAAATCTACTATGTGCTCATCTCTCTTCTTAGAAAAAATGTCAAATCATCCATGTAAATAATGATGCACCTACCAATGATGTCTTTGAAATCAATATCCATTGCTCTCTGGAATGTAGCTTCGGCATTGATTAATCCAAAGGGAATTCTTTTGTAAGCAAAATTCCCCCATTTTGTAGTAAAGGCGGTTTTGTGCCTATCCTCATATTGTACCATAACTTGGTTGTACCTAGAGTACCCATCTAGAAAAGACATCATCTGAGATCCATTGACAATCTGAAGTACCTCATCTAGTGAAGGGACTGGATAATTGTCCTTTTCTGATACCCTGTTGAGATTCCTGAAATCAACACACAGTCTTATTTCTCCATTTTTCTTCCTTACTAGAACCAAGTTTGCAAACCATGTTGAATGTCTTACTGGGAATATGATTCATGCTGAAAGTAGCTTTTGCACCTCTTTTTGAATGATAGGTTCCAGTAGAGAATTAATTGGCCTTTATCTTTTCCTGAATGGCTTAACATTTGACTATAAGGGAATAGTATGTGTGATGATTGAAGTATCATATGTCTTTAAGTCATCATAAATCCATGTTATCATTTCTTGAGAGGTGTGAAATGCTTCAATAATTCCTCTCCTCTCCGCTGGAGTGCACACTTTACCAATAAGGACATTTTTGGCACCATCCTGGGTCCCCATGTTGTATGTTTCACATTGGTTGTTGAGAGACTCCCTTTTGGCTTGCTGCTCCTGATCTTTCATCTTATCGAAATCAAAAATCCATTCTAATTGCACCATACCTCTTGGGATAGTTTTATTTTTTAGGTTAATGACCCCTTATAGGTCCATTTAAGCCTTTTGAGGTTCTGCCTCATCAAACACCTGAGAAGCAAACACATCACCGCTAGTGATAAAATCAAGAATATGCTTATCATCCCGAAATACTTGGAAATTGGTTACATTGTCAAGCACTAAGGGTATTGGAGTGAGCTCCATAGTGAACTTCTTCAAACCTAAGAGCAATAAGGGCTATAATGTACTCGTTGCTTGTTCTAGAGAATCAACAGTTTGATTCTTCCTTTGGGGGATTAATTGAATGTTGAAGGCATCAAATCCTTCAATGAGATCCCATACTTTGTGCCTGTAGTTGGTCATTCTTTTATTATGACACGAGTATTGTTTCCTTACTTTTTTAACTACCAGCTCAGAATCTCCAACAACTTGCAAGATCCTGACTTTCTTTCTCAATGCCATTAATAATCCATGGACCAAATCCTCATACTTAGCTACATTATTAGTCCATTGGAACTGGAGTCTATGAGTAGCAAAATAGGTTTTACCTTTATGGTTGATCAGTTCAAATCCTACACCAACACCCTGCTTTGATTTGGATCCATCAAATCTCAATGTCCAAAAAGCATCAGCTCCTGATTTCTTCGAACTAACCTTGTCCTTGCTACTACCTGGTGGCTCTTCAGGAGGCCTTGGGTTCTTTCCTTTTTTATCATTTTGAGTGCTTTGTATATCTAGCCTGACAACTGGGGTTGGATTAATACATCTTTGTATCTTCCCCACTGTTGTTTGGCATAGGCAACATTCCAACTCAGAGTGAGGGGCATTGTGAACTTTACACCAATTATGGAGCATCAATTTTTCAAAGTTCATATTTCTACCTAATTGAAACTGATCCTCCACACACTTTTGGATAAACTCTTGGAAATTATCCAGCAAGTTGAGTTGTCTATCTTCATGATCATCAAGTTCCTTTGTTTGTTCAAGTATTACTTCAGAACTGTTGGCTCTTGATGTGGATTCATCAGAGAAGCCTTGCAACATAAATACTTCTTTTGTGTCTGAAAACAGAGTAGCTAGGACATAGTTCCCAGTGCTGACTTCTGACACTAATATCTCATTCGAAGTATTTTGATATTCAGTGATCACATACTTCATTTTGGGTTCTCTTTCAATTCTGATTTGATTTGGGACTCCTTTCATGGAGAGCCACATGTGAGAATTATATATGGATGTATATCCATTTAGTTCTTTGGTGAAATCTTGACCCAAGATCAAACCATAAGTGTCAAGAATATCTGCCACCTAAATATTAAGCACTTGTTGTACTCTAGGGTCTGAGGCAACTTGCATGGGGATCATGTCCAGCTCTCTCAATATAATTACCTTTGTCTTGTCTAATTGGGTGACCTTCTGAGAGGTTGTATGGGTTATACCTAGAGCCCCACAAATAGAAAAAGGCATGGAATTCATAGATGCTCCTCAATCTAGAAGATAATTGTGCAGATTATTTCCAAAGATACGAACAAAAATTAGAAAGGGAGGGGTTTCCATTTTGCCCTAGAACAAACTCAACTGAGTGTCAACTTGTGCAACCTGGTTCTTATCCCTTTCTTTCCCTTTGTCTCTAGTTGGTGCTTGACTTAGGCCTTTAGGTGCTTATGAACTAGGAGGCCTACCAACTGGCTCATCGACTGCTACCCCTTGTGGTGCTTAACTTGAATTAAAAGACCCCAGGTTATATTTCAAATTTCAAGAACCCTTAACAACTCAAAAGCAGAGAGACTCGCCTTTACTTTCCTAAGTTCTTCAGTTACATATTCGCCTAATTATTCCGCATTCATGTCAGTGTGGGTCTCTTTGGAATAACCAGCCTACTTATCCTTTCTTGTATCAACATTGCTCCATTTTCACACCTCAGGTTGTCCTCCTTTTGCAAAGTATTGTATTGGAACATGAGGGTGGGATGGATTATTACTGGCATGTGGGTATGGTGGAGTGGTAAAATTGTTTGGAGGAATAGATGTAGTAAATGGGCCACCAGCTGGTGGATTCCTGTTAGGCCTATTCCTCAAATCATACTTTCTTGTAGGTTGCTAAAACATTTGTACTTCTTCAATACCAGCTTCCTCCTCATCCAAGGGACCATTATCATTTTTAGTTACCTCATTAAATAACTAAGAGATTTCATCTTCATTGAGCACTTGTCCAACCTCCTCATTCTGGCTACTTGACTCATCCTCTGGTTCATTCTCTTAATCCCTCAAGAAATGCATGTGATTCAACACCAAAAGTGGGGAATCATATGGATTTGAGGGTACCAAATCTCGACCAATGGAGTTATTTTCAAATTCATACTGAAAGATGGAAGTAATAGTTTGAAATTCAGAACAATCCAACTCATAGTGTTGGCTTGTCTTGTGAAGCCTGCACCACCCTGAAAAATTTGCTTCAGCTAGATATACTCCACTCAGAGGTTTCTCCTGATTGGAAGGTTGGTCCAGTGGAGTGGGGACTCCTCCATTATAAGGTCTAGTATTCCATGGTCTATTTTTCTAGGTGGTTGTCTCCTTTCAAATCCTTGTCCACCTTGTTGACCTCTATCAAAGTTTTCACTAGAACCCTCGCCTCTTTCAAAATTTTGGTTTCTGTACGAGTGTTGCCCTCGTGCAATATATCGATTCTTCCTATTGTAATTTAATTGCATGCTCCTCTGAGCAGCTTGGAGTTGGTTTTTTTGGTTCCTCAAGTAAGTTACCTCCATATTTAGTTTCTTTACTTGCTCGATTAACTCATCTAACCTTTCCTTATCAGGACTATTGTAAGGCATTGAATTTACATTATTTGGGGGGTATCCTAACACTCTTCCAGGACTCGCAAACTAAGTCAAAACTTCTAAGTTCTGTAAATATGTAGGGAAACAAGCTTGTGGTTGTTGATGAAGGTGTTGATTGGCACCCTGCTATGGATAACTAGGCATTGGGTGAGCCTGAATTATTGGATAACCTAGGTGTGGAACCAAAGGAAGCTGTGAAATGGGATTCATAATGGGAGTGTGATTAGTCAACGCTTGGTTAAGAGCTTGGACTTGCCCGGGGTGAGCAGTTGGCCCCAGAGATGGCAGGGGTCCTGACAAGTGTTGGATCATATCAGTACTAACCTTAACAGCTTCTCTATATGCAGTGAGCAAGGTAGTTGGGGGATTATTTCTCCACTTAAGGAAGGTGGAGGTAAGGCTATCAAGGGCTTCAAAATTGACCTTTAAGGCGGTGGCATCATCCACAACATAAGGTGCTTGCAACCTAGTGTATGCACGATGGAACCTATTATTGAATGATCCTATAGGCTCATTAACTTCTCTCTTAACCCCAGTAAACTGCATGTAGAGCTCATTGGAACTGATGGGAATTTTAAACTTCTATAGAAATGCAACCTCAAGTTCAGCCCAATTATGAATGGATGGAAAAGGTAGATGATTGTACCAATAAAAGGCTTCTTCTCCCAGAGAATAAGGGAAAATTCTACATGTAACATCCTCATGATTAATCCCTCTATCTCTCAGAGAAGTCTGAAATATCCTAATATGCTCCTTTGTTGTTCTATTAGGATCACTCATGTGAAACTTACAGAAAACATGCTCAGGGTTCTTGGGCATAACATTGTAGTTGTTGAGGGATAGAGGTGATAGGTTGTTTTCCAAGAAGGCCATTGGTGGAGGTGGACTTGGTAAAGGCTGAGTGATGACTCGTTGGGATTGTTGAATGGAACCAGCCTCAGAATCGGATGAAGATGAGGGGGATGAGGGGGAAGATGGTGGAAATGATGGATTACACGATGACTCATCCCTTCTCCTCATCCTTCTTGACCTAGTTGGAGGTGGAATTACTTGAAACTTTTCTTCTTCTCTTGGGGTAGATCTGGTTCTCCTTCTAAGTCTCTCAAGAGAAAGGGTGTTTACAAAACACTCTGGCTTGCTTATTCAGGGCCCTCCTTCTAGCGCCAATCCTATTGATGGTGCTTTCTGCACAGCAACAACTCAGATATAATACAGTATTCTATCTCTCTTGAAAGGTTGACATCTATGAGAAAAGGGATAACCCCAAGGTCTCTTGGGTGTCGGGTCATGACAATGCAATGAAACCACTCATTGATGAAAATGTTGGTAATCACAAAGGGACCTTATAGAACAAATTTTGGAGACTCTAAACTTATTAGACTTTTTTACAAGATAATGATACTTGAATCCCTGGTTTAACCAAAGTTCAAAGAAATAACAAAATATAAAGGGTTTTAGAAATCCTAAGATTAATATTACTCCTAAAATAAACAATACTAATGAGGAAGTGCTTGGAATGGACCAATCCCTCAAAACTAATTTCTGATCAACCCAAGCTATACCCGCGATCTCACAAAAATAGTGCAATCTTCTAAGGAATTAAAGATTTTCAAATCATGGACATTCATTCAATCAAATTGGATAAATGCCCACAATTGAACTAAGCACACAAATACCAAGTACAGGTTGACTTTGCACAGCAAACCCACAAACAAGAAGCTACCCAAAGTATGAACCAGAGATTGCTACAACACTCCAAGAATTAAATCACAAACATCATTAAACTATTTAACTCTAAATCTAAAATGCATTCAGATACTCCCAATAAATTTCAAATATAGAATAAGAACCATGCGAGATTAATCAATCCAAAGAAGGCACCAATTATAACACAATGTCTTCACTTGTACCGAATCACCAGTAATAGCAACAATTCTAATGTTTTGTATTACAACACTTGCTTGAAAGAATAAAACTAACCCCTCATTCTAAATTCCCACTCTAATCTTCTATCTAATTGTCTAACTTCTAAATTCTAACCTATTTTTCTAACCTGTTCAACCAACAACCCTTTCCAACCCCAACAAATGAAGCAAAATTCCATACTTATAGAGATTTCATCTTGTGCGAGCCCAAGCTAGGGTTAAAGAGAAGGTCGACCACCAATCTAATCGGCCCAGACTGCCTGCAATAAATTGTCGCCCTGCATTGAATGCATGAGGTGCCTTCCTCAAATCGACTTGGGATCTTTGCAAATTTTGATTCAAACAAAATGAACCCCACAGGTCCCATTTGCCATTAATTCCCTGCCTGCATGAAATAGAAGAATGGCAACACTCATGCAACGCAAGTTTGAATACGAGCCACCGATCAACATCTGAGCTGGGCATATGAATGAATTCGATCGAGTCAGACTAGTTTGAGCTTTCCATGTCATGTCCACCTTGAATGAATTTCCATCGAGCGTGTCAACCTTTTGTGTACGGATGGATTTCACCTACCCACGGCCTCAATATGTACCTAACTGTATCTTGTGGATCTCACAATATCTTCAAAGTATGCCCATCCTTCCTTTAGCCCCAATAACAACAACTTGCCTGATCTAATCTACATTCAAAATGGGCACAATTAATATTCAATATAGCATCAAAATCCAAGTTAATCCACCAGAGCCCCTAAGGCAAAGAAACCATGCAAAAGTTCAAGCGAAAGTGGAACCAAAACCAGACGGGAGCGGAAACAAAACCAAAACATAAATGGAAAGAAAATAGGTGGAGGCAGAACAAAACTAGTGTAGGCAAAACCAAAACTAGACGGGAGCATAACCAAAACCAAAATAGAAATGAAAACAAAACAAGCGGAGGCAGAACCAAAACCAGACTGGGGCAGAACCAAAACCAGAATAGAAATGGAAATAAATTAGGTAGAGGCGGAACCTAAACCAGACGGGATGCTTCACAAAGTATCAAGTTCAGTTCCCATCTTGGTTCCTATTTCGACGAAGGAAAGGAGGCCAAGAAAAAAAAGGAAAACCAAAGAAGACCCAAGGGAGGAAACCAACCCAAAGGTCAAACAACGAAGAAAATAAGGACACAAGAAGCGGAGCCAGAACCGGAGCCGGAACTGAAACATGAACCTTACGAAGTATCTGAGTTTAGTTCCCATCTTGATTCCACCTTCGACAAAGGAAAAAGGAATACCAAAGCATACCTAAGGGGAAGAAACCAACCCAAAGGCTGAAAACAAGAAAAACAATGAAGAAAATAAGAAGGCAAGAAGCGGAGCTGGAACCGGAACCAGAACGGAAACCAAACCGTGCACCTTTTTAAGGATCAGATTTCAGTTTCATCCCGATTCCACCTCCGACAAAATAAAAGAAATAAGGTCTTAGGAGGAAAATAACAACTCCCAGGACCCAAACAAAAACACCACGGACAAACAAAAGGCAAAGTGAACCCACTTCCAAAGAGGACATCCGCAAGACTCCATAACCACTAGGAACTCAACACAAAGGCACCTTACAACCAAGAAAAGCATTTAGGAATAGTGTAAAGTAACCCAGCCCCATGACCAAAGAACCAAAGCACCAAAGACCAAAATCCCATGATTTTCAAAGACAAGCTCAAAAGGAACAGCCATAGAAAAGGGCCAAAAGATCAAGCAAAAAGGGGGGGTCCCCACTTTCAGTGGGGCATGTGTGCAAAATTGTACAACAAATGGTGACTCCATTGGGGAAATGCTCCAGAGCATTTCAATGACAAATTGGAATCAACCCAAAATCTTTGGTTTCGTAGACCAGGCATCAGGTTACATATGGACAAGGTTTTAGAAATCATAAAAAATCAAATCTTTCATGTACTTGGGTCGAAGTGTGTGTGTATGCAGTCATTTCCCTTTCCTTAGTTGCAATAGGGACCAAAATTAGTTCGATAGGGCTACATAAGGATTCTAACTCCAAAAGAAACCTGGATAAACCCTCACTGCCAATTAGGCATCCATAGCCCCAACAAGATTATCATTGTGATCCTCCCTAGCATATCTCTACTACCAGCCAGGCATCCATAGCCCCAATAGAGATACTAGGATACCCCTAATAAGGTGAACATTTCTTTTGATTTTTAAAATTTTCTTTTCCTTTCCTCTTTTTGATATTCTCTTTGAGATCTTTTAAATTTTCTCTTTCACCTTGCAAGTGATGAAGCCCGCACTCAGGGATGAGAACCACAGCAACACTGGAGCAGAATATAAGATTTTTCACCTAGTCAGACCTCATAAGGACCGTATGCAACCTTGGAAACCTTAAGATTTGTGTGTAAGTATGAGACTCGAATATATTCCAGAATTTGACTTAATCAAGCGACTCCAATTCCAAGTATATGCAATATCAGATAAAGGGATTCCACCAACTGCCTCTGAAAAGATGATTGAAGTTTGTAAAATAAATCCTTAGAACAGCCCCAAGCAAGCAGCCAGTTATACAAATGCAACAAACCAAGAAGAAATCCATAACCCAAAGCAAGAGCAGAGCAAAAAGAAAAACCAACCAAAGCAAACCAACACAGAAACAAAACAATAGAAAGGAAACCTAATCTACCTATGTACAAGGAAATAGTTGTGAACAACTCAGGACTGGAAATAATGCTTCAGATACTACCCATTGACAGGTAGTGAGATATTTTCTCCAATGAGAGTTTTCAAATGGAAAGCATTATCCCCTAGAATCTTTGTAATCTGATAGGAACCGAGCCAAAGTTTGTCAAATCTTCCATGCTCCCCTTTTCGGTCATGGGCTTTATCCCAGTAGAGAACCAAGTCAAAGATTCTAAAGGCTTTCACCTTGACTCTTCTATCAAACCATCTCTTCACTACACCTTGATGTTTGGAAAAAAATTCTAGGGCTTCATCTCTTCTCTTTTCAAGGTGTAACAGTTCAGCCAGACGGGCTTCACGCTTATCCTCCTCATCATAATATTAATTAGTGAATTGCAAAGTAGGGATCTTTAGCTGGATGGGAAACACAGGTTCCAAACCATACACTAAGTGATAAGGAGAGGTTCCTAAGGATATTTTTTGTCTAGTGCAATTTTCCCAAAGAGCAAATCTAAGCTGGGTGTGCCAATCCTTGGGGTTCTTCTCTAATAGTTTACGGATGATTGTCAAAAGGTTCTTATTATTGGACTCAGTCAACCCATTACCCTGTGGATAGTAATTTGATGCAAATTTTATGACAATCCCATGATCATAAGCCTAGTTAGAAAAATTTAATGATGCAAAAGAAGGACCATTATCACAAACCAAATCCAATGGACATCAAAAGCGTTTAATAATACCTAACTCAATGAAATTTATTACCAATTCTGAAGTGCATTGTTTGCATGCAAGAGCCTTGGTCCATCTAGTAAAGTAATTAGTTACAATAAGAATATATACCTGTGGCCCGTAGATGAAGGTGGATTGATTGGACCTATAAACTCCATGCCCCATTGTGCAAATGGTTTTACCTCTATTACCGACTGAAGTGGAAGGGTTGCACGTTTCTCCTTATTTTTTGCAGTCTGACATACATGGCACGTCCTCACATGGTTATGTGTGTCTTTGAACAAGGTAGGCCAATAATAGTCTGCCCTTAAGATCTGATTTGGAGTGGAAGGTTCTGAGCCATGGCCTATGCCATACTTGCCATGAAATTCAATCATCACTCTCCTAGCTTCTTCCTTTCCTAGGCATCTCAAATAAACCCCCTCATGATTTCTCTTGTACAATACATCTCCCTTCATCATGAAACTACCACTCTTTAAACACAGAGCTCTCCTTTGTACTGCATTAAGGTGTTCAGGGCATTCCTAGTTCAACAGATAGTAAATAATTTCATCATACCAATCTCCTGGAGACATTTCTTGGAGGTGGTATTGTTGGGCTCTGAGATCAGAACCCATCTCAGCCATTATCTTTTTCATTCCTTGCCCTCTTACCAATTTCATGCTCTGAATCTCAATATCATACTCTTGCAACATAATTACCCACTTGGCTTTTCATTCTCATAACTCATTATGCATTAACAATAGCTTGACTGTCAGATTAGGTACTATAGCAAAGACCTTATTTCTAAGAATATAGTGTTTGAACTTCTTCACAGTTTGGACTAGGGCATATGCTTGTTTTTCCACATTAGGGTATCTCAGTTTTGCATCCTTTAAGGGGGCACTCATACAAGCTATGGTATGTTCATCGCCTTGATCAGACTTTTGAGTTAACATTCTAGCACAAGAGTGATCAGAAGCAAATGAGTATATGTAAAAAGGTTTGACATAATTTGGACTTACCAACACTGGAGCTTCAGTAATGGCTCTCTTGATTTTTTCAAATACCTCCTTAGCTTTTGTGCTCCATTCAAATTTTGCTTCTTGTTTTAGTATAGCATTCAAGGGCTTCACTATTTCTCCAAATCCAGTGATAAACTTTCTAACAAAGTTAATTTTCCCAAAGAATGACTTCATTTCCTTTTTTCTTGCAGGGAGTTGAATATTTAGTATAGCCTCCACTCGTTCTGGATCAATGGAAATGCCCCTATTTGAAATAACATGCCCTAACAATTTTCCCTCAATGACTCCAAAGATGCATTTCTTCGGATTAAGTGAGATGCCAAACTCTCTGCACCTTTGGAATACTTCGCACAAATCTACTACGTGCTCATCTCTCTTCTTAGAAAAAATTGTCAAATCATCCATGTAAATAATGATGCACCTACCAATGATGTCTTTGAAATCAATATCCATTGCTCTCTAGAATGTAACTCCAACATTGATTAATCCAAAGGACATTCTTTTTTAGGCAAAAGTCCCCCATTTTGTAGTAAAGGTAGTTTTGTGCCTATCCTCATATTGTACCGTAACCTGGTTGTACCCAGAGTACCCATCCAAAAAAGACATCATCTGAGATCCATTGACAACCTGAAGTACCTCATCCAATGAAGGGACTGGATAATTGTCCTTTTTTGATGCCTTGTTGAGATTCCTGAAATCAACACACAGACTGATTTCTCCATTTTTCTTCCTTACTAGAACCAAGTTTGCAACCCATGTTGAATGTCTTACTGGGAATATGAATTGTGCTAAAAGTAGCTTTTGCATCTCTTTTTGAATGATAGGTTCCAATAGAGCATTAATTGGCCTCTGTCTTTGCCTGAATAGCTTAACATTTGACTTCAAGAGAATAGTATTTGTGAAGATTGAAGTATCATATGTCTTTAAGTCATCATAACTCCATACTATCACATCTTGATAGGTGTGCAATGCTTCAATAATTCCTCTCCTCTCCTCTGGAGTGCACACTTTACCAATAAGGACATTTTTGACACCATCCTGGGTCCCCATGTTGTATGTTTCACATTGGCTACTAAGAGACTCCCTTTTGGCTTACTGCTCCTGATCTTTAATCTTATCCAAATCAAAAATTCATTCTAATTGCACCATGTCTCTTGGGATAGTGTTAGTTTTCAGGTTAATGACCCCTTCTAGGTCCATTTCAGCCTCTTGAGGTTCTGCCTCATCAATCATCTGAGAAGCAAACACATCATAGCTAGTGATAAAATCAAGAATATGCTTTATCATCCTCAAATACCTAGAAATTGGTTACATTTTCAGGCACTGAGGGTACTGGAGTGAGCTCCACAATAAACTTCTTCAAACCTGAGAGCGATAAGGGTTGCAATGTACTCGTTGCTTATGCAATAGAATCAACAGTTTAATTCTTCCTTCGAGGGATCAATTGAATGTTGAAGGCATCAAATCCTTCAATAAGATCCCATACTTTATGCCTGTAGTTGGTCATTCTTCTGTTATGGCATGAGTATTATTTCCTTACTTGTTTAACTACCATCTCAGAATCTCCAGAAACTTGCAAGATCCTGACTTTCTTTCTCAATGCCATTAATAATCCATGGAACAAAGCCTCATACTCAGCTACATTATTAGTGCATTGGAACTGGAGTCTATGAGTAGAAAAAGAGGTTTTACCTTTAGCGCTGATCAGTTTAAATCCTGCTCTAGCACCCTACTTTGATTTGGATCCATCAAATCTCAATTTCCAAGAAGCATCAGCTCCTTATTTTTTCGAACTAACCTTGTCCTTGCTACTACCTGGAGGCTCTTCAAGAGTTCTTGGGTTCTTTCCTTTTTTATCATTTTGAGCGCTTTGTATATCCAACCTGACAACTCAGGTTGGATTAATACATCTTTGTATCTACCCCACTATTATTTGGCACAGTCAACATTCCAGCGCAGAGTGAGGGGCATTGTGAACTCTGCACCAATTAGGGAGCAACAATTCTTCGAAATTCATATTTCTACCCAACTGAAACTGATCCTCCACACACTTCTGGATAAACTCTTGGAAATTATCCAACAAGTTGAGTTGTCTATCTTCCTGATCATCAAGTTCCACTATTTTTTCAAGCAGTACTTCAGAATTGTTGGCTCCTGATGTGGATTCATCAGAGATGCCTTGCAACATAAAGACTTCTTGTGTCTAAAACAGAGGTGGCTAGGACATAGTTCCCGATGCTAGCTTCTGACACCAATGTCTCATTCAAAGTATTCTGATATTTAGTGATCACATACTTCATTTTGGGTTCTCTTTCAATTTTGATTTGATTTGGAACTCCTTTCAAGGGGAGCCACATGTGAGAATGATCTGTGGGCGTATATCCATTTAGTGTGTTGGTGAAATCTCGACCCAAGATCAAACCATAAGTGTCAAGAATATCTACCACCTGAATAATAAGCACTTGTTGTACTCTAGGGTTCGAGGCAACCTGCATGGGGATCATGTTCAGTTCTCCCACTATATTTACCTATGTCTAGTCTAATTGGGTGACCTTATTCTAAGAGGTTTTAGGGGTAATACCTAGAGCCCTATAGATGAAAAAAGGCATGACATTCGTATATGCTCTTGAATCTAGAAGACAGTTGGGTAGATTATTTCCAAAGATACGAACAGAAATAAAAAAGGGAGGGGTTTCCATTTTTCCTTGGAACAAACTCAACTGAGTGTCAACTTGTACAACCTGGTTCTTATCCCTTTCTTTCCCTCTGTCTCCAGGTGGTGCTTGACTTAGGCCTTTAGGTTCCTATGAACTAGGAGGCTTGCCAACTGGCTCATCAAATGCTACCTCTTGTGGTGCTTGACTTGAATTAAAAGACCCTAGGACTATATTTCTAATTTCAGAAACCCTTAACAACTCAAAAGTAGAGAGACTCACATTTACTTTCTTGAGTTCTTCAGTTACCTATTTGTCTAATTTCTCCACGTTCATGTCAGTGTGGGTCTCTTTGGAATGACCAGCTTGCTTATCCTTTCTTGTTTCAACATTGCTCTCTTTTGACGCCTCAGGTTGTCCTCCTTTTGCAAAGTATTGCGTTGGCACATGAGGGTGGGATGGATTATTACTGGCATGTGGGTCTAGTGGAGTGGTAAAATTTTTTGGAGGAATAAATGTAGTAATGGGCCACTAGCTGGTGGATTCCTGTTAGGCCTATTCCTCAAATCATACTTTCTTGTAGGTTGCTGAAACATCTGTCCTTCTTTAATACTAGCTTCCTCCTCATCCAAGGGACCATTATCGTTTTCAGTTCCCTCATTAAATAACTAATAGATTTCATCTTCATTGAGCACTTGTTTAGCCTCCTCATTCTGGCTACTTGAATCATCCTCTGGTTCATTCTCTTCATCCCTCGGGAAAGGCACATGATTCAACACCAAAACTAGGGAATCATACAGATTTGAAGGTACCAACTCCCAACCAGTGGTTTCAACTTCATACTGAAAGATGGAAGCAACAATTTTAAATTCAGAACAAACCAGCTCAGAGTGTTGGCTTGTCTTGTGAAGCATGCACCACCCTGACAAAGCCACTTTAGCTAGATATACTCCACTCATAGGTTTATATTGATTGGAAGTTTGGTCCAGTGGAGTGGAGACTCCTCCATTATAAGGTCTACTCTTCCATGGCCTATTCTACCTAGCTGGTTGTCTCCTTTCAAATCCTTGTCCACCTTGTTGACCACTATCAAAGTTTTGACAAGAACCCTGGCCTCTTTCAAAATTCTAATTTCAGTCAGAGTGTTGCCCTCATGCAACAGCTCGATTCTCCCTATTGTAATTTGATTGCATGCTCCTCTTAGTAGCTTGGATTTGGTTTTTTTGGTTCCTCAAGTAGGTTACCTCCATATTCAATTTCTTCACTTGCTCGGTTATCTCATCTAACCTTTCCTTATCAAGACTATTGTAAGGTACTAAATTTACATTGTTTGGGGGGTATCCTTACACTCTTCCAGGACTCACAGACTAATTCAAAACTTTTGAATTATGTAAATATGTAGGGAAACCAGCTTGTGGCTATGGATGAAGGGGTTGATTGGCACCCTATTGTGGATAGCTAGGCACTAGGTGAGCCTAACTTATTGGATGACCTAGGTGTGGAACCAAAGGAAGATACAAAATGGGATTCATAATGGGAGTGTGATTAGTCAACTCCTGATTAAGAGCTTGGACTTGCCCAGGGTGATCAGATGGCCCCAAAGATGGTAGGGGTCCTAACAAGTGTTGTCTCAGATCAATAGTGACCTTAATAGCCTATGTATATGAAATGAGCAAGGTAGTTGGGGGATTAGTTCTCCACTTAAGGAAGGTGGATGTAAGGCTATCAAGGGCTTCAAAATAGACCTCTAAGGCAGTGGCATCATCCAAAACATAAGGCGCTTGCAACCTAGTGTATGCACGGTGGAACCTATTATTGAATGATTCCATAGGCTCATTAACTTCTCTCTTAACCCCGGTAAACTACATGTAGAGCTCATTGGAACTGATGGGAATTTTAAACTTCTACAGAAATGTAACCTCAAGTTCAGCCCAATTATGAATGGGTGCAGCAAGAAAATTATTGTACCAATAAAAGGATTATTCTCCCAGAGAATAATGGAAAAGTCTACATGCAACATCCTCATGATTAATCCCTCTATCTCTTAGAGAAGTCTGAAATATCCTAATATGCTCCTTTTTTGTTCTATTAGGATCACTCATGTGAAACTTAGAGCAAAAATGCTCAGGGTTCTTAGGCATAACATTGTAGTTGTTGAAGGATAGAGGTGATGGGTTATTTGCCAAGAAGGCCATTGGCAGAGGTGGAGGTGGTAAGGTTGAGTGATGACTGGTTGCGATTTTTGAATGGAACCAGCCTCAAAATCAAATGAAGATGAGGGGGATGATGGTGAAGATGGTGGAAATGATGGATTGGACCATGACTCCTCCCTTATCTTGGTCCTTCCTGACCTAGTTAGAGGTGGTAGTTCTTGAAACTTTTCTTCTTCTCCTGGGGTAGATCCGGTTATCTTTCTGAGTCTCTCAGGAGAAAGGACGTTTAGAAAATGCTCCAGCTTGCTTATTCAGGGCCCTTCTTCTAGCGCCAATCCTGTTGATCGTGTTTTCTGCACAGCAACAACTCAGGTAGAATATGGTATTCTATCTCTCTTGAAAGGTTGATCTCTATGACAAAAGAGATAACCCCAAGGTCTCTTAGGTGTCAGGTCATGACAATGCAGTCAAACCACTCAGTGGCAAATGTGAAAATGTTGGTAATTAAAAAGAGACCTTACTGAACAAATGTTGGAGACTCTAAACTTATTAGACTTTTTTACAATATAATGATACTTGAATCCCTAGTTTAACCAAAGTTCAAAGAAATAACAAAAGATAAAGGGTTTCAGAAATCCTAAGATTAATATTACTCCTAAATCAACAATACTAATGAGGAAGTGCTTGGAACAGACCAATCCCTCAAAACTAATTTCTGATCAATCGAAGCTATACTTGCGATCTCACAGAAAAAGTGCAATCTTCTAATGAATTAAAGATTTTCAAATCATGGACATTCATTCAATCAAATTGGATGAATGCCCACAATTGAACTAAGCACACAAATACCAAGTACGGGTTGAACTTGCATAGCAAACCCACAATCAAGGAGCTGCCTAAAGTATGAACCAGAGATTGCTACAACACTCCAAGCATTAAATCACAAGCATCATTAAACTATTTAACTCTAAATCTAAAATGCATTCAGATATTCCCAAGCAATTTCAAAGCTAGAATAAGAACCATGCGAGATTAATCAATCCAAGAAGGCACCAATAATAACACAATGTCTTCACTTGTATTGAATCACCAGTAATAGCAAGAATTTTGAATTTCTGTATTACAACACTTGCTTGAAAGAATAAAACTAACCCCTCATTATAACTACCCACTCTAATCTTCTATCTAATTGTCTAACTTCTAACTTCTAACCTATTTTCCTAACTTGTTCAACCAACAACCCTTTCCAACCAACCCTTTCCAACCCCAACAAATGAGGTGAAATGCCATACTTATAGAGATTTCATCCCATGCGAGCCCAAGCTAGGGTTACAGAGAAGGTCGTCCAACAATCAAATCGGCCCAGACAACCTACAATAAATTTCCACCCTACATTGAATGCATGAGGCGCCTTCCTCAAATCGACCTGGGATCTCTGCAAATCCCAATTCAAACAAAATGAACCCCGCAGGTCTCGTCCGCCATTAATGCCCCACCCACGCGAAACAGAAGAATGGCAACATGCGTGCAACGCAAGTTTGAATACGAGCCACCAATCAACATCTAAGTTGGGCATATCAACGAATCTAATCAATTCAAACCTGTTTGAGCTTTCCACATCAAGTCCACCTCAAATGAACAGACATCAAGCATGTTGACCTTCTGTGTACGGATGGGTTTCGCCTACCCACGGCCATAATATGTACCTGACTGTATCCCACGGATCTCACAATATCTTCAAAGTATGCCCATCCTTCCTTCGACCTCGACAACAATAACCTACCCAATCTAATTTTCATTCAAAAGCACCACAATTAATATTCAATATAGCATCAAAAACCAATTTAATCCACCAGAGCCCCTAAGGCAAGAAAATCATGCACAAGCCCAAGCAAAAGAAAAACCAAAACCAGACGGGAGCAGAAACCAAACCAAAACAGAAATGAACACAAAATAGGTGGAGGCAGAACAAAACTGGTGGAGGTGGAACCAAAACCAAATGAGAGCAGAACCAAAACCAAAAAAGAATCAGAAACAAAATAGGCAGAGGTGGAACCAAAACTAGATGGGGGCAGAACCAAAACCAAAATAGAAACAAAAACAAAACAGGCAGAGGTGGAACCAAAACCAGACAGAACCCTTTGCAAAGTACCAAGTTCAATTCCCACCCCGGTTCTGGTTCCGACGAAGGAAAGGAGGTGAAGAAAAAAAAGGAAAACCAAAGAAGACCTAAGGGAGGAAACCAACCCAAAGGTCGAACAACGAAGAAAACAAGGACACAAGAAGCGGAGCCGGAACTGAAACATGAACCTTGCAAAGGGTTGAGTTTACTTCCCATCTCGATTCCGCCTCCAACAAAGGAAAAAGGAAGACCAAAGCAGGCCTAAGGGGAAGAAACCAACCCAAAGGCCAAAAACAAGAAAAACAACGAAGAAAACAAGAAGGCAAGAAGCGGAGCCAGAATTAGAACCGGAACAAAAACCGAACCGTGCACCTTTTTAAGGTTTAGAGTTTAGTTTGATCTTGATTTTGCCTCCAATAGAACAAAATAAATAAGGTCTTAGGAGGAAAAGAACAACTACCAAGACCCAAACAAAAACACCAAGGACAAACAAAAGGCAAAGGGAACCCACTTCCAGAGAGGACATCTGTGAGACTCCATAACCACTAGGAACTCAACACAAAGGCACCTTACAACCAAGACAAGCATTTAGGAATAGTGCAAAGTAACCCAACCCCATGACCAAAGGACCAAAGAACCAAAGACCAAAATCCCATGATTTTCAAAGACAAGCTCAAAAGGCACAGCCACAAAAAAGGGCCAAAAGACCAAGCAAAAAGGGGGGGGGGCCACTTTCATTGGGGCCTGTGTGCCAAACTGCACAACAAGGTGCAAGTCTTTAAATCTTATCTCAGGTCTATTGTGGACACATCTACTTTACCTATAGATGTGGCCCTTGCCTCAGCTGTTCTTATTTTTGAGGGAATTATTGAGGAGGTTATAGAAAGTGTGTATAAATACCAATTATATAGAAAATTAATTGAGAAATGGGTGTATCAGATGAAAGTAAATGATTTAGATTTCATTGAGAAAGCTAAATAACTTTATAAAAAAGTATCTGTTCATAAAGAAGAAATTACAAAATAATTAAGAAAAATGAAAGAAATGGAGTCAGTGTGCCAGGAAATTTTGAAGGACCTCCAGGAAATGACCAAGATAGATGTTTTTATTAAGGAAAAAATAGGTTTTGAAGGGACCCCAAAACTCTTTAACAGTAAAAAGAAGAAAGATATAACATGATAAAGTTCAAAAAAAAATAGAAAGCTTCCTACAAAGATAAAAATAGAGACCAGCACAGCAAAAAACCAACAGGAACCCAACAAAAATCCAGTCGTTAGGCTAGATTGCTCAAAATATTTGCCACCTCTTTCTCCAGATTGTTCATATCAATTGTTTCTTTCTTAATTTCCTGAATATCAACAGGGGCCTTGTCAGCCTTCCTTTTCAGGTTGGCTCTGGTTATTTTGCACAGCCCTGCACCCTCTACCTAGCTTTGTTCTTTCTCATCTTCCACATCCACAGTAGTCCTTATCTGATAGGCCTTTTCCAAATTCTCCACCATCATATTCATTGTGCTTGCAATGGACTTCAGGATCTTGTGGCTCATTTCCAGAACCTTTTGAATTGACTCTTTAACATTCCTAAGCTTTTCCTCCATGTCAAATAGCTTGTCGTCGTGATTACTCTTGAATTGTTGCAAATCCTCCACAATTTTCTTAAGGCAATCTACCATATATCTCTTTTCATCTTCAGTCCATAAATCATTGGCTTTATCTCTATCCTTGTTAGTTTTATCCATCATTTCATTCTTTTCCAACTTGTTGTTAAAATCCCTTTGATTCAATTTAATCTCCTTAATCTCAAAGAAAACCCACCTAATCAATCGAAAGAAATCCACGGACCCATTACGAGCGATAGCAAGGATATCAGCAAGAAACTCTCATTCAGCCTTAAAGTAGTGATCATCCTCCTTGAGGTCACTGGGATACCGAGGCTTGTCCTCCCTATCAATAGGAGGGTAGATGGAGTACTCAAATGAATGGGTAGGTTGAGACTCATCTTGATTGGTATCATAGGAGGGATCCTCCACAACCTTCCTCTTACCCTTCCCCTAAGGAGAAACATTGGATTTACCTTTCAGCTTCATTTTAGTACCCTCATAACCCAAGAAAATGACTTTGGCTCTGCCAGTAGAGATCATTGCACTAGGTTTAGGAAGGGTACAGGCTTTTGACTTACCTTTATTACTTCCCTTCCTCACCACCTTCGAGGGACACTCTTCCTCATCCATATCAGTCTCCCATTCATCCTTATCCATATAGCTAGCACCCAATTCCTCCTTAGCAGAGGCAGAGTGGGGAGGAGGGGTCTAGTGGGTAAGATCTGGCATAGCTTTAAAATGTTCAAAAATAAGAACAAGCAAACCCTCGTGAAGAATGGGTACCTCACTGGGTTAAAATTATGGTCCTGAAGACTAGCATTCAGTGAAGTAGAAAGATAGAAAGGGAGGGAAACCCTAACCTAATGCGAAAAAAGATTCAGGAGTACAAAGTGATAGCCAAAAACCCTTGTATATCTGTCATCCTACATAATATATTCCATAATCACTCTCAAAACCTCCCGCCAGAGCAATTTAATCTTGGTAGAATCATAGTTGCTTTTGGTTGTTCTCTGCAGGTCCTCCTTCTCATTATCAGTCTTTGGAAAAAAAATTACCACCTAGTCGGAAAGCTTCCTGTCCCTATAGAACTTAAGCCCCTCCATGGACATACCAGTGATATCAGTAATTAACTGCTCATCAATGGCCACCTTTCTCCCAAAAATATTTATCTTGTCGTTGTTCCATTCCTTAGAAAAAAACCTGGTAATCTCTTGATCCCTACCATGAAATTTTTCAATGTAGTTCATAATTCCTCCCTTCTCCAGCAAATGCCAAACTTTCTCATTACTCTTTAGCTCCTCACATTCTATCGGTTCAACCCTGCAACGCTTACCTCCCATGTTAACAATGGTGCAACCCTTCTGCAAAGACTCCAGAAGGCCAAAAATCTTGATCACCAAAATGACCATAAAGCATGTGAAGCACAAAATATCAAAGAGGCAATTAATGCTATGGTACTCCAACCCACAAAGAAAAATAATGAAGCAACAGTTCCAAGACTGCATGAAAAGGCACACTGCATCCTTAATCATTGTTTGATATGGGAGATTGAACCTTCCCATGGATTCGATCATACATTAGTAAGGTAGTGTTATCAACCTCTAATCCATCACTCCTCTGCCATGTCATCTTACCCTTAGTCTTAACCCCCTTATTGGCAAAGAAACCCGCCACCATGTTAATTTCCCTATAGGCATGGGAAATGAAATGATTTTCAAAAGAGCTAATAATCTCCTTGGAGAGATTGATCCAAATCTCTATAGTCCAAGAAGGCTTTTGGAGACCTTTAATGCATTGAATAATATTATTTGAATTCCCTTCAAGCCAAACATTTTTAAAATTCAATTGACGGGCTAAATTTAGGGCTTGGAAAGCCCCTATGGCTTCAGTAAGGTGGTTGGTCTGGGTGTCCAAGGGGAGGGCCACTGCTGAAATAAAATTGCCATTCTCATCCCTTATCACTCCCCCACACCCAACATATTTTTAATATCTTAAATTAACACCAAGATAGATGTTAATATCTTAACATCTGAGAATATTTTCTCAAGTATAGAAGAGATTAAATATAATATCTAGTTTCATAATGTAAAATCAAAGCTTGTAACTATATGTCAGATTTGGATAGAACAATAGAAAAATTTGGAAACTTGTGAAAAATGAAGATTCAAGATGATCTATCACTCAGCATAGATACATTGGAAAAATATGAAATTCAGGACATGGATATTCAAACTATTAAGAGAAATTTTGAAAATATGATCAGTACATAATTATTTAATAGATAGGTTTTTAGTGTGGAGGTGATGAAGAGGTTGAGTAGTATTTTTGTCACTCTTCATATGTGTAGTGTTCATCTACCTAATTATGGTCAGAATTTAGAATATATCTAAAAGATTCGTGCTACTTGGAAGCTAAGGATGATCAATATAATTGTTCCTAAAAATAAGATCATGGCTCAAGTTGTTAAGTTATTTAGGATATTCAAAGTGAAATACTCCCATCAAAGGAAAGTTCCAACACAAAGGACCTCTATAGAAAGAATCAGGGATGGTACATATGGAAGAAAAGGATCTTATCAATGTATTTTATGTTGAACATATTTTGTCATTGATTTCAAAGGTGCTCACCTATATCAAAGGAGTAATGTCAGTAGTTCAGTCAGAATTAAATACAATCATACTTATTGAAATCAGGGTGTATTTCTATTATGACATGCCAATGTGTTTGAGAACAATGAAGAACAATAATTTAGTATGCTTGTAGTATCATGCTACACTTATCCATGTTCATAGAAGTAATCTGGAAGTTTGATCTAGAATATTTGAAGTTACCAAGTAGAGAGATTTTTTTGGAAACATGTTCACGATCTGTATTTCTTCTTGGATGTGAGTTTTTGTATGTGTTTTGAATGAATAGTATGTCTACACATGTTCTAACTTAATCTATAGTTTATAAAATTTATGATCATCGGGCAGAAAGTTTGGAGTGACAAAAGGGTCACTGTGCTAGTTAATCAACCAGGTCATTGTTCTAGATTTGTGTGGTAGCGACTTTTTGTGTGTGCTTTCCACAGGTAGCGTGGGAAGGTGAAATAGGTCCTTGTTAAGTTTTTTAAGGGATTTACACAACATAATGTTCTATTGGCGGCAATAATTTCAATTTAGGGTCGACCATCTACACATTTCATATAAATTTGAATTTAGGTCCACCTTAACCGATTGGGCTAATTGCATATGGTGTTAAGGGATTCTTGGCCAACATAAAATGATGTTAATGTAATGGGATGTATATAATAGCTAATCATCATACTTTATATTTAAGATGTGTGTTTGTGAGAGAGAGAGAGAGAGAGAAATTGTGTGAGCAAGTGTAATTAAATGGGAGTTGCATCTCAATCATTGTGCACCATCATCAGAAGATCATAAGGTGTGTGAGTAAGTTTATGAAGGAATATCATATCAATTTTAAGTTGTGCAATCAAAATTGAAGATCTATAAACCTTATTTAATTAATCCAGTAGGATTGGTGTCTTACTTGGTGAGCTAGTGCTCATATCTATGTATTATGGATTGGTGTCTCCAGTAGGTTGGTGCCTACAAATATAGTAGGGGATTGGTGTCTCTGGTAGGTTAGTGCCTACTTCATGATTATAACTTATTGTGAAGGGGAAAAAGTGTGCTAATCTAAAACTCAAAACAAATTAGAATGCAAGATAAGCACAAAAACACCTAACACCTCAAATGATTAGTCTAGTTGGATTCAAAATAAAGCAAGATGGTGATAAACAAAATGATTATACCTTGTCTTGAATTGATCCTTTGGTTGGCCCTTGATATCACTTTGATGTGTTCTCCTTGGATTGGTGATTTGTAGTAATGATGGTAGATGAGTGACTAATAGAGGTGGATGGATGTGATAATGGTGGTACATGAAAATGAAAAATGCTATGAAGGTTGCAACAAATGGCTTCAATAGCTTGAAAGGCTTGAGAGCAAAAGTTTTGTATGCATGTAATGACTAACTTCTAACATCTAACATCTAGACCTTTAATGAAATTATATGGGGGTATTTATAGAAGAAGTTGAATTCTCTAGAGAATTCAACAGTCAAGATTGAGCCACCATGGCAAAGATGGAGAGCTATGATGAGTTGAGGACTCACAAGCCCTGACATTTTGACATGTGGTGGGTGATGTGGTCAAAGGACAAGATGATATGGCAAGGGTAAAAATGACATGGAGAGGGTGATGTGGTCCCAAGGTACTTGCAAGTACTTTGGGATTGGAGAAGATCTCCACAAAAATTAATCCCTTGTCCCCAAGTGGGGCTGAAAGTGACAAGTGATGACTTTTAGAAAGTCATCCCTTGTCAACATAGGGAAGAGGGAAGGCCTTGAAGAAATAAAATTGAATTTTTAATTCACTTTTTGGAAGATACCAAATGGCAAAACAAGATTCCCCTAAAAAGGGTTTTTGTCCTTTGGGTACGATGTGACATATGAGATGTCATGGGGAAGACAAATGCATGGGGGGAATAAGTGTGAATTTTTAATTCACATGGATAAGAGGTCAACCCAAAAAAAGTAAGTATCAAGAAGGTTGACTTAAGGACATGTTAAAAGGGGTAAGTGATTAGGATTAGGATTGTGTAAACAGGTGATTAGATTAATTAATGATGATTAGAAGCAAGTGGCAAGTTATGGAGGATGTGACATTAATCCTAATTAAGGATATGCACACCTTAATGGAGGATTAATTAAATTAATCCAGTTTAGTGAAAGGGTTATGGGGGATGTGATAAGGAGAGAGAAAGAATAAATTAAAAAATGAAAAGGATAATTGACTAAATTAAATAAATTGATTGAATTTATTTAATTTAGAGATGAAGTGGGCCAATGTATAAAGTATTTAATTGATTAAATTAAATACCTTAGGAATGTTAGGGAAAAAGAGAATATTAATTAAATAAATAATTTAATTAACGTTTGATGAAGGCAATGAAGTGGATTAATGAAAGGGATAAATTTGACCTTATGTAAAGGGTCAAATTTAGGTGTCCACTTATTAATTATTTTTTGAGGCTAGATTTGGATAGTAGATCCAAGCAGTTGTTCTCACTGTGGGTTTTCCCATTCTAGGTTTCCACATATATTTGGTGTTCATTGTGTGAATGTGTGCATTTGTGTTGCTTGATTGATAGTAGCTTGTGATTCATGTTTGGATAAATGACTAATGTTAATTCATGTTGAATTAAAGAGTTTTAAATAGATTTGATATACTAATTCACCCCCCTTGCCAGTATATTGTGTTCTCTTCAATTGGTATCAATTCCAAGTTCCTTCAAGGAAGCTTAAGAGCTTGAGGTAGATTCGAGATAGAACACTCAATGGCTCAATAAGGATTATCTTCAAATAAGGCACCACTCTTTAATGGATCCATTTATTCTTTTTGGAAAGTAAGGATGGAAGAATACTCAATGGCCCTCGGGTTTGAAGTTTGGAAATCAATTGTGAATGGATATGAGATCCCTAAAAGTCTCCTAAGAGACCAAGTTAGAAATAAGTCTTGTTAAAATAATATTAGAGCAAGGAATTTTAATTTATGTGGTTTATATAACTCAGTTTGTAAATATCATGCATTGCAGGACAGTGAAGGAAGTATGGAGTAAGCTACAAAATATCTATGAAGGTGATGACAAGGCCAAACAAGCAAATCTTCAAACTCATCAAGGTTAGTTTGAAAGTCTGAAAATGAAGGAAGATGAAAAAATGCCACATTCCTTCTCTAGGTTGATGAAGTTATCAATTCTATCAGAGGTCTTGGTGAAAAAATAAAAGAAGTTATGATTGTGTAAAAGGTACTCAAATATCTTCCCAAAAACTTTGATACAAAAGTTTTTATTGTTGAAGAATCTAAAGATATTAACACTCTAACCATGGATGAGTTACACGAAATTCTGAATGCCTATAAAATGAGAATTTAGAATGATAAATTTGTAGGGAAAGAGGTTGCATTCAAAGTGTCCAAGAATCAAGCTGATTTAGATTCAGAAGATGGATTAGATCCGAAAGAAGCAAACTTTATCAAAAATTTATAGAGAGGTTCTTGAAAGTATAAAGGTAAGTTTCATTTCAAACATTTTAATTATGGTGAAGTAGTTCATTTCATAGCTAATTTTCCATATAAATAATCTAGAAATGATGAGAAGAAGTCATTTCAAAAAGGAAAAATATATCCAAAAAATTAGAAAAAATTATTTATCAATGAAGAAGGCTACTCATCATATGATGATGACCAAGACACTTTTGGGAATGAAGGATAAAAGGATCCTTTCATGGCTATGTAAAGCTTTAAAGAATATATAAAAGTGAAGTTTGCAATTGAAGATGATGCAGAAGTAGACCTTGTGGAAGAATTTCTCTATGTTGGCGAGGAAATCAAAAGGTTGAGGAAAAGGATTACATAATAAGTGAAAGCTAAGGAAAAACTATCTCAGAATCTTTAGAAGGTATAAAATATGGTCATTGATTTTAAGATTCAAGTGGAAGGGGATAAAAGGATTGAAGAAGTTCTAACTAAAAGATCAAGCTATCAAGAGACAAGGATTGTGAAAAACTTGAAGCAAAGATTGTATCACTAAGGAAAGATCTTGAAAAGGTGAATTATCAGTTGAAGTTAAATTTTGGGAAGAGCACTAAGATCTTGGATTAGATAATAGAAAGCTAGAGATCACCACATATCAAAGCCAATCTTGGTTTTAATGATGTATAGAAGAATAAGGTGACTGAACAACCTGTCAAGTCTATTGGTGAGATTTTAGAAGAAAAAGGCTCTAGAAGTTCAAAGTTTGAGGAATTTGTAGTAACCAATGAAAGCAAGGTGTTGAATTATGGCTTCATCCAAGTGCATAGACAAAATAAATGATCTGAAAGACAAATTTCAAGAGGACAAGGATGCAATACCAAGTTGTATCATTCTTTTTTTGGTTACTATTTTAATTGTAATCACTTTGGTCATAAGGTTGTGTATTGTAGAAAAGTTTTAGAAAAGATAAATGATTTTGTTAGTAGAAATGCATTTGCACCATTGTATAATTTCAATATTATTTGTTACAAGTGCAAAAAATTGGAAATATTGCTAGAAACTATAGAAGTGATTTTGTAAGTCCTCCTATATTGGATACAAAAGGAAATAAGTCAAAATGTTAGAATAATGAAATAGATAAGGTTTGGAAGAAGGAACTAGAGGAGAAAATATTAGAGAAATACATGGTGGCTCAAACAACATTACATGCTTAAAAGGAGAAGAATCTATGGATCATTGACGGTAGGTGTTCAAGTCATATGGTTAGAAACAAGAGTAAGTTCATCCACTTCAAAAAGTTTGATGGAGGATCTAAAATTCTTGGTAATAATTTTGTTGCTAAGATTATCGATAAGCGTATTTTAAGTCTTGATGGTGGAAATACAAAAACTCATGATGTTCTATATGTAGAAGGTATAAATCACAACCTTCTTAGTGTAATTCAAATATGTAATAAAGGCTATAAGCTCTCATTCAATGCTAAAGGTTTTGAAATAAGAAAGACCAGCACTAGTGAGCTTGTTGCGGATGGAAGAAAGACTGATAGTGATGTATAACATCTTGGTGAGGTAAATGGGCATAATTTATTTATAATACAAAGAGAGGAGAGTTGTATCTGGCATAGAAGATTGGTACATATCAATTTTGATGATCTTGTGAGGATTAGTTCAAAAGGAATTTTTAGAGACATGCCAAAAATCAAGAAGCCTTAGTCTACTAGTTGCAAACCATGTCATGAGAGAAAATAAACAAGGACCAAATTCCCTTCTAAGGTATATTCTACAACAAAGACATTGGATTTGATTCATATAGATCTATGTGGACCAATGATCAAAAAGAGCATACAAGGTGATAGGTATTTTATTATGCTTATTGATGATTATTCTAAAATGACTTGGATTACTTTTCTAAAAGAAAAATAAAAATATTTGATAATTTTAAAGAATTTAAAGCCATGGTTAAAAATGAAATTGGAAGAATAATAATTTTTTTGAGATTAGACAGAGGTAAAGGGTTCACTTCTAGCAAGTATGATAAATTATGTGACTTGCATGGGATCCAAAGAAAATATTTTTCTCCTAGAACTCTAAAGTGGGATGGAGTAGCTGAGAGGAAGAACCAAACCATACAGGAGATGGCTAAAACAATGTTAAGTCAAGAAAATTTTTCAGATATGTATTGGAGAGAAGGAGTCTAAACTGTAGTGTATATTTTGAACAAAGCTCAAATCAAACCTAAGACTGGTAAAATACCATATGAATTATGGAAAGGCAAACCAGCTTTAGTTAGACATCTCAAGATATTTGGAAGCAAGTGCTACATCAAAAAGGATGAAGAACATTTGGGTTAAGTTTGATTCTAGATGTGATGAAGGTATTTTTCTTAGTTATTTTATGACAAGAAAGGCCTATATATGCTATAAAAAAAGACTAAAAAGAATTGTGAAAAGTGTAAATATAAGTATTGATGAAGCAATACAGTCTAATGACACTTTGGATGCAAAAGATAATGAAGATCTAATCTATAACAATGATGAAGACTCGAAAATTAATTATGAGAATGCAGTTACAAAGACTCTGGCTAGGTCTGTTCAGAAGAATCATTTTAAAGATCAAATTATAGGAGATAAGGATAGTGGGGTTCAAACTCAGAGAAATATTGAGAAAGAAAGTGAATAGATACACTTTGCATTATTATCAAAAATTGAACCAAGTTCCTATGTGGAGGCAAGAAAAGAGAAAGGATGGTTAGATGTTATGGAGGAAGAATTTACTCAGATTAAGAAGAATGAAACTTGGGAATTAGTTCTAAGACTCAAAGATAAAAATGTCGTTAGTACCAAATGGGTCTTTAGAAACAAATTAAATGAATATGGACAAGTGATCCATAACAAGGACAAACTTGTATGTAAAGGTTGTGCTCAAGTTGAAGGAATTATTTTTGAAGAGAAATTTTCTCCAGTAGCAAGGTTGGAAGAAATCGTAATTTTTTTGGCCCTATCAGCATTCAAGAATTTCAAGATATATTACTTGGATGTGAAGCCTACACTTTTGGATGGATAGATAGAAGAAGTCTACATTGAGCAACCAAAAGGATTCCAAAATTTATATAATCTAGATTTTTTGTGCAGACTGAAGAAAGAACTTTATGGACTCAAATAGGCTCCTAGAGCATGGTATTCTATATTGGATAAATATATGCAACAACAAAGTTTCAAGAGAGGCATTGCAGATAGTAACTTATATATAAAAACTGAAGGTGGTCAATTATTGATTATTATTGTTTATATTGATGGCATTATCTTTGGTGGTAGTAATGATGATTTTTGTAAATATTTATGGGATGAAATGTAGAGTGAGTTTGAAATTTCAATGCTTGGTAAATTATCTTTCTTTGTTTGTTTACATATTTCTCAATCAAACAAAGGCATATTCATTTCTCAAAACAAGTACATAAAAGGAATTTTGAGAAAGTTTAAGATGGAATAATGTAAGCTAGTGAGTGCACCTATGGTTACTAGGTGTAAATTGAGTAAGGATGGTGAATCTTCTCTAGAAAACTAGACTTTGTATAGGTCAATGATTGGTATCTTGGTGTATGTGACTGCATCCAAACTAGATATAATACAAGTAGTTGGAATGGTTACTAGATTTTAGGAAGTGCCTAAGAAAACCCATGTCATGGTAGTAAAAAGGATAGTCTTGTATTTGAAGGCTACAATGGATTTTGGTTTATGGTATCCTAAGAGTCAAAACTTCACACTAACTACATACATAGATGCAGATTGGGTAGGAAGCATAGATGACTAGAAGAGTATAAGTGGTGGATCTTTCTTTCTTGATGACAGTCTTGTATCCTGGTTAAGCAAGAAGAAAGATTCAATGCTTTTATCTACATTAGAATCATAATATATTGTAGTAGCTTCATGTTGCACTTAGGTATTATAGATGAAGCAAAACTTGAAGGAGATGAAAATAGAGCTTGATGAACCCATTCCTATTCTATGTGACAATGCAATTACTATAAACTTCCAAATATCTAATAATATATTCAAGGATAAAGAATATTGCAATTAAGTATCATTTTCTAAGAGAGAAGGTTTTTGACAAAGAGGTGAAGTTGGATTATGTTGAACCAAAGGAGTAGATAGCAAAAAAACTCATAAAACCTCTTTCCACAGAGACCTTTGAGTATCTCCAGAAGAAGTTGGGAGTTGTTGCTCTCTCCTCTTGAATCAAGGGGAATAACAAGTTGAGGGGGGTGTTGAATCCCTACCACAAGAAGGCTTGGTAGTCTTGCAGAGTTTTTTTGAATCTAGTTATGCAAAAATAATGTGTTTAGAAGGTTTGGTGGAAGCATGGACTCAGGGGGAGTCTATCCAAGAAACAAGTTTCCATATTATGCAATAAATAGTTGACCTTTTCCATTAATGTCAAATTGGGATAAATTCAACTCAAAATGCTAAATCATCTAAGGGGAGAAAGTGGAACTCAATGTGAAGTGACTTCCTAATCTAGACATATTAGATTTATCTTCTTGTGATAGTAGCATTTTGTTGTTTTTCATCAATGACAAAAGGGGAGATTGTTGAACATATTTTTTCATTTATGTCAAAGGATTAATTTCAACAGCTCAATTAGAATTAAATGTAATTGTAATTTTTGAAATCAAGGTGTATTTTTGTTATTACATGTCAATGTGTTTGAGAATAATGAAGAAGTTTGTTGTAGTATTCTTGTAGTATCATGTTACACTTATCCATGTTCATAGAATTAATTCGAACGTTTGATTTGGAATGTTTGAAGTAAGTTACCAAGTAGAGAGATTTTTTTGGCAATATGTTCATGATCTGTATTTCTTCCTAGATATGATTTTTGGTCTATGATTTAAATGGAGAGTATGTCTAAACATGTTCTAACTTATTCTTGATTTTCTAGAATTTGGTCAACAAGAAAAAAAATTGGAGTGACAAAAGGGTCACTATGCTAGTTAATCAACCAGGTTGTTATTTCAAATTTGTGTGGTAATGACTTCTTGTTTTTTCTCTCCAAAGGTAGTGTGGGAAGGTTAAATAGGTCTAGGTTAAGGTTCCTAAGGAATTCACACAATATCATGTTCTTTTGGTGGCAAATTTTTGATTTAGGATCGACTAGCTACACGTTTCATATAAATTTGAATTTAGGTCCACCTTAGCTGACTAGACTAATTGCGGATAGTGTTAAGGGATTCCTGCCTGGCATGAAATGATGTTAATGTTATGGGATGTATATAACTACTAATAATCATAATTTAGATTTAATATGTGTGTATGAGAGAGAGAGAGAGAGAGAGAGAGAGAGAGAGAGAGAGATTGTGTGAAAAAAGTGTAATTCAATGGGAGTTGCATCTCAATCATTGTGTGTCATCATTAGAAGATCATAAGTTGTATGAGTGAGTGTCTAAAGGAAGATCAAATTGAGTGTAAGTTGTGCAATCAACATTGAAGATCTATAAACCTTATTTATGTAATTTTGTAGGACTGGTGTCTTAATTGGTGATCTGGTGCTCAAATCTTTGTATTAGGGATTGTTGTCTCTAGTAGGTTGGTGCCTACAAATATAGTATGGGATTGGTGTCTTAGTTAGGTTGGTTACTACTTCATAATTGCAACTTATTCATTATTATATGAGGTTGGATTTGGATAGATCCAAGTAGCTCTTCTCATCGTGGTTTTTCTCATTCCGAGTTTTCATGTATATCCGGTGTTCATTGTGTGAATGTGTGCATTTGTGTTCTTGATTGATACTATCTTTTGATTCATGTTTGGAGAAGTGACTAACGGTAATTCATGTTGACTTAAAGACTTTTAAATAGATTTGATATTTCAATTCATCCCTTCCCCTCTCACTATATTGTGTGCCCTTCATTTTATTATACAATTTGTTTCTTAGATTTCCAATCATAAGTCATTAGTTTTTTTAATGTTATATTTTGTAAAAAGTGGCTTTTATCTCATATTTGTAATAAGTTAGGAAATGAGCTTTATTTGCACAAAATTTGAGAGATTTATAATTTAAATAAAGTTTATTTTATTTCCCTCAAAATATAAAGGTGGTTATCTAGGTAGTTGCAAATTAGTTATGAATTATTTACTGGGAAAAAGCCTATATATACAAGACTTGTTTTATTGTAAAGGGGTTTTTTTATTCCCACAAAATTGCATAAGATGTTTTTGGAATTGTACAATTCTACAAAGTAATGGAAAACATTTTTGGAGGTGTATTCATGGTGTTTTCTATGTGGCACTGTCAATATTTTTGTATGTGAATTTGATGATGACCTATGTTATCCTAAATCTTGTTTGTGGAAATGAATATTCATATTTTCAAAAATATATGTTAAACATTCCTATTTCCTAGTACCTTGATTTATATATGTTAATGCTCATGGTATAAATTCATCATAAAAATCTTACGTGTAATCTCATATTTCTTATGATGAGTCTTGTTGATTTTTAAGATTATAAAACCTACATATAATTCATATGTTTTATGTTAGTTTATTTGGTATTGCATGTATCCTTAGACCTTTCCTCTTTCCTTTCAATAAATTTTGGTGAAATTACACAAAAATACAAAAATCATATCACACGAGGGAGTTGCCCCTTTCAAATGCAAAGGAAGATTATGATTTCATAACCAATCTCTCTAATTGTTGAACTTTTTGAAGGGCACATAATCTACTAAGAGGGGGTGAATCAATAGATCTAGACAATTAAAAAAATTCAACTTCAACATTGATTATCAAATCAATGCAACTTGAAATTTTTCTATAGTTATCAGAATACATGATTCTACTTACAAATCCCACATAAGCAATAAAATGTAAAAGCATAAAGCACACAAATGAACACTAGATATACATGGAAACCCAATATGGGAAAAACCATGGTAAGAATAGATGATTGGATCTATATCTAAATCTAGCCTCACAATGTAGAAATATACAAGTGAATTTTACACATTCAAGTAGGCATCAACCTATCGGAGACACCAATCCCCTTATGAATTTGTAGGCACCAACCTAATGGAGACACGAATCCCCAATTGAAATAATACAACAGTTAGAACACCAATCCTACTAGATTATGGAGATAAAGATTGCAGAGATTTAATGCAATACACACATGTTCCAGAATCACATTTGACACTCTTCCTCACTACAAATGATCTTTTGATATAGGTACACGCATTGGAATTTAATTATTCCTTTTCTCTTCACCACCTTTTTAATTTGCATCAGCAACCAATTTTTTCACATAGGTATAATCATAATTCATGCAAGTACACACCACATACATACAGTGCATCTAAAGATTTAAAATATATACATGAAATTACATTAACACTCTTCTATGTCTCTAAGGATCTGAAAATAGCTAGGATGACATAAGGTGGGCCTAAATTCAAATTACATGAAACATGTAGTAGGTCGGTCCAAAAACATTTTTTCTTGCCACCAAAAGGACTTGATATCGTGTGCTACCACAAGAACCTTAAGTAGATCCTATCCTAACACCACACACAAGATCTAAGTTTTGCATGCTACTAGTTGTTACCGCACACTCCTTAAACTCCAACTGGTTGACAAACAGAGACATGGAACCTTTTGACACTTTAATATCTTTGCTTGTTGAACATATCCTTTGGAAACTCTAGAGTATGATTGAACTAGTGTAAGCATACTCTCCTTTGAAACCGCAAAGTAAGAATGTATTTTTTAAAGAAACACAAACCATGATTGTGTTTCTAGAGACATCTCTTTTCCCAAAAAATATCCTTGAACAGAAACATACTAATACAGACTTATAGACTACTATTGTCATAAAGAATAGAAGCAAGCATTATATTGCAAGCATACAGAAGATATACAACCACACCTTAGTAAATATATTTTTTGATTTTTCATTCTAGCAGTAAAATTACCAACACTAAACTTATTACATAAAAAAAGCATCAACAAACTTTCAGAAACCATTTGCAACTCAAAATGATAAGACAAGGGAAATATAGTGATAATTCAACTCAAACTTAACTAGAGAACTTCTTTGACATAAAACTTCTAACTGCATCCTTTGACATCAATTTCATTGTTGACAACCTTTGACATCAATGAAAACTTATGTTCAACAATCTCCCCTTTGTCTTTGATGGCAAACAACAAAATGTTGGGCCACCGAACCAGCCGACTACACATGAACACAAATCTCCCCCTTTGAATGATTTATTCTTTGTAGCATTTTGAGTTCACACTCTCCCCCTTTGACATCAATGGAAAAGGGTTGACAATCACATCCTTCAAGCCATAAGGCAATAAATTCAAATGCGGAGAAATGTGGAACATTTCTCTGAACCTACCTGACATCAGCTACACTTCTTTCTCCTTCATTCTTCATTTCTGATACTCTACACAATCCAAACACTTTTTTCTCAAATAGACTCCCCTTGATTCCTTGCTTCACTACCTCTAAAAAATATACTGCAAGACCACCCAGCCTTCTTGCAGTAGGGAGACCAAGCTCCCCTTGAACATGTGCTTCCTCTTGATTCAAGAGGAGGGAGAAATCACTCCCAAATTTTGCTAGAGAAACTCAAATGTCTCTTTAGGAAGTGGTTTTGTGAATATATCTACTACTTGTTCCTTTGTCTCAATATACTCCAACTTTACCTCTCTCTCTACAACCTTCTCCCTTAGAAAATGATAATTGATTGCAATGTGTTTTTTCCTTGAATGCACCACTAGATTATTTGAGATATTTATGGCATTGGTGTTATCACAGAGAATAGTGATAGGCTCATCAAACTCAATCTTTATCTCCTTCAAGTTTTGTTTCATCCAAAGCACTTGAGTGTAACATGATGTTACAGCAATGTATTTTTCTTCTGATGTAGATAAAGAGATGTTCATTTTTCTTACTCAATGAAGACACTAAATTGTCACCAATAAAGAATGCTCCACCACTTGTGCTCTTCCAATCATCTATGTATCTTTCCTAATTTGCATCTGTGTCTATAGTCAAAGTGAGATTTTCACGCTTTGGATACCACAGTCCAAAATCTATTATAGTCTTCAAATACCTAGATATTTTGTTTACTGTTGTAACATGAGTTTCTTTAGGTGTTGCATGAAATCTAGCAACCATTCCAACTACCTACATTATATCAAGTCTAGATGTTGTCACATACAACAAACTCCCAATCATATATTTTTACAAGGTTTGATCTGTCAGAGCAGATTCATCATCTATACTCAAATTGCATCCTGTAACCATAGGTGTTCCTATTGGTTTGCAATCTTCCATTATGAACTTGCTTATTATTTTTTTAATGCACTTATTCTAGGAAATGAAAATGCCTTTGTCTGATTGTACAATCTGCAACCCAAGAAAGAAAGAAAGAAAGATAATTCTCCTAGCATAGACATTTCAAACTCCTTCTACATTGCCTTATGAAATTCCTTGCACATGTCATTACTGTTACCACCAAAAATTATGTCATCTACATAGACCATAACTATTAGAAATTGATCCCCTTTCGTCTTTATGTACAGATTATTATCTACACTTCCTCTCTAGAATCCCTACTGTTGCAAGTATTCATCCAGCCTTGAATACCAAGCTCTAGGAGCTTGTGTGAGACCATACATAGCCATCTTCAATCTACAAACATGATATGTATTGTTAGAACATTGAAACCCTTCTAGTTGTTCAATATAGACTTCTTCTTCTAGTTGTCCATTCAAAAATGATGACTTCGCATCCATCTAGTATACATTAAAATTCTTGAATGCTAATAGAGCTAGAAACATACTAATTTCTTCTCGTCTGGCTATTGGAGAAAAAATTTCCTCAAAACCTATGCCTTCAACCTGAGCATACCCTTTACATACAAGTATTTCTTTTTTTTGGACTAGTTCACCTTCTTCATTTAGCATTTTTATGAAATCCCACTTCATTCCAATTACATTCTTGCCTTTATGTCTTAGGAAAAGTTCCCAAGTTTCATTATTCTTGATTCGATTCAGCTCTTCCTCCATAGCTTCTATCCAACCATACTCTTTGCTTGCTTCTTTATAGGACTTGGGCTCTATTTTGTATAGTGATACAAATAGTACTTGTTCATTTTCCTTCTCAAGTCTCTTTTGGGTTTGAACCCCACTACTTTTGTCTCCTATAATTTGATCTTTAGAATGATTCCTTTGAACATACTTTGTTGGAGTTTTTGTAACAACTTTTGAATCTTCAATATTACTGTGAATTGGTTCTTCATCATCTTCCACTTATAAAATATCAATAGACTGAATTGTTTCATCAATTCTGACATTTTCAATTTCTACTATCCTCTTCAATCTTTCGTTATAAAATCTATATGCTTTACTTCTCAAATAATAACCAAGAAAAATACCTTCATCTAATTTGGAATCAAAGTTACCCAAATTTTCTTCATCCCTTTTGATGTAGCACTTGCTTCCAAATATTTTGAGATGTCTAAGAGATTTCGATCTTCCTCTCCATAGCTCATATGGTGTCTTATCAATCTTGCATCTGATCTAAACTTTATTGAGAATATAAAAAGTAGTTTGAGTCGCTTCTCTCCAATACATATCTGATAGATTTTCTTGACATAACATTGTTCTTAGCATCTCTTGAATAGTCTAGTTATTCCTTTCGACAACTCCATTTTGTTGTGGAGTTCTAGGAGCATAAAAATATCTTTGGATCCCATGCTCTTTACAAAATATGTCATACTTCTCTTAAGTGAACTCTCTGCCTTTATCAAATATCAAGACCTTGCTTATTCTGTCACTTTCATTCTCTAATGATGCCTTGAAGGCCTTAAACTTCTCAAATTCTTCCGACTTCTATTTAAAAAATTTAATCCAAGTCATTCTAGCATAATCATCAATGAACATTATAAAATACCTAGCTCCTTGTAGACTTTTTGTCCTCATAGCTCCACATAGATCCAGGTATGCACTAGATCTAATGGTTTTGATGTAGAATACTCCTTAGTATGATATATTCTTATTATCTTCTTCCCTTCATGACATGGCTTGAAGCTAGTTGATTGAGGCTTCTTAATCATTGGCATATCCCAAACCAGCCCTCTTGAACTAATATTTACAATGTCATCAAAATTCATATGTCCTAACCTTCTATGCCAAAGCCAAATTTATTCTCTCTGCACAATGAGACAACTTTATCCATTCAGTTCACTTAGATGATATATATCATTGTATGTTCTTCTTCCTTCTGCAATCAGTTCACTAGTGCTTGATTCCTTGATTTCACAAACTTCAGCACTGAAAGATATCTTATAACCCTTATCACACATTTGACTAACACTCAAAATATTATGCTTCAAACCTTCAACATACAAAACATCATGTGTCTTTATTCTACCACCATCAAGACTTAAAGTACCCTTAGCAAAGGTTTAGGAAGTTGAGTTATTTCGAAGAGTCACAGAACCTCCTTCAAATTTCTTAAAATTGATGAAATTACTTTTATCTCCAGTCATGTGGCTAGAGAAACCATTGTCTATGATCCACGGGTTCTTCTCCTTCTAAACATGTAGAGCAGTTTGAGCAATCATTGATTTTTTTGACTTATTTTCCTCATGAACCTTCTTTGAGACTTTATCTTATTCATGATTTCTACTTTCTTATCCTTTTCTTCCACTTTTCGCTAGATGAGGACTCTTAAAATTAGTTATGTAGTTCCTTTCACTATGTCTAAATTGTTTGCATTTGAATCAAATGATATTAAAATTGTATAGCAGTGCAAATGCATTATGCTGACAAAATTATTTCTTCTTATCAGAGCTTTTATACTATCCACGACCTTATGACCAAAATTATTGCAATGTAAACAATAACCAAAGAAAGGATAATTGAACTTGAATAAAGTCATCATTTTGTGTCTTTCTCTCATCACTTGCAATAATTATTTTAGATTTTATTTTTTTGAAACCAACCCCTTCTAGACTTGCTTTAGTAGACTTCACTAGTTGATTTGTCACATTACTCTTTTAATCATCAAAACCAAGCTTGGTTTTGACATGTGGAGCTCTCCAACTTCCCAATATCAAATCTAGGGTTTCAATATTCTTACCAAAGTTCATCTGCAACTACTGATTCACTTTCTCAAGCTATTTTCTTATTGTCACAATTTATTCTTCCAACTTCTCATAGTCCTCTCTTGGTATAAAAATTTTGGTCAGAGCTTCTTCAATCCTATTTGCCTCTTTTTCTTGGGTCTTCAAATCAATAATCATCTTTTATGCTTTCTTCAAATCCTAAGATACTTTTTCTTTAGCCTTCACTTCTTTTGCAATTATATTCTTCAACCTTTTGATTTATTTTCCAACACATAGTAATCCTTCCATGAGATCTACTTCATCTTCATTATTTTTGCAATCAATTTCAGTATCTTAAGTATTTTTAAAATCTATGAAAAAAAAAATATATTTTTCATCTCTAAAGATATCTTCATCTTCTTCTTTAGTAGAGTACTCTTCTTCCTCATTAGTGTAGAAAATCTTATGTTTTCTTTGACCTTTATTCCTTCTTTGAAATGATTTATTTCTATGCCTTTTCTCAACATTGTTAGAATTCCTATGGGGACACTTAGCCATAAAATGTCATACTCCACTGCAATTAAATCACTTAAAAAGATAACTTTCCTTTGTACTTACTGGAACCTCTTTTTAGCTTCCTAATAAAATTGGCTTCCTCTAAATCTAATGCAATATCAAAATATTGATCAACCTCCTTCTTAAATACTCTAAAAGCAACCTCTTTCCTTATAACATCTTCACTTTCAAATCTCATCTCAAAAGCAATTAGAATTCCATGCAATTCAATCAACTTCAAAGTATTTAGATCCTTAACTTCTTTTATTGCAAAGACTTTAAAATCAAATCTTCTAGGAAGAGATTTAAGTACCTTTTCACAACAACCCTTTCTTTCAATTATTCTCCAAGACCTCAGATAGACTTGACAACTTCATCAACCTGAAGCAGGAATTTGGCAATATTTACATCTTCTCTCATCTTCAGGCTTTCAAACTAGACCTATGCATTTGCATCTTGCCTCTTTGAATTTGTCATCACCTTCATAGATGGTTTCCAGTTTATCCCATATTTCCTTTGTTGTTTTATGCTGCATCACTTTCACAAATTTAGAGTTAGTCAATCCACACAAAATATCATTCCTTGCCTTAGCTTTGATTTCACAAGCCCTCTTCCTAGCATGATCCCTAGGATGGTTTTCAAGAATATCATATCCCTCTCTCACTAAAATCCAAATATCCATTCCAAGATCCATCAAGTAGGACTCCATCCTAACTTTCCAAAATACAAAATTGGATCCATCAAATAGTGGTGCTTTGTTTCCAGAGAATCCTTCCTAAGAAATTGAGTGTGCCATCCTAGAACTAACTTAAGTTGTTAGGCTTCTTCAAAGTAACTTGGCTCTAATACCAATTGAAGGGCACACAATCTATTGAGAGGGGGGTGAAACGGTAGATCTAGATAATTCAAAATTCTCAACTTCAACATTGATTATCAGATCATGCAACTTGAAATTTTTCTATAGTTATCAAAATATATGATTCTCCTCAATAAATCCCACATAATAAATAAAACATAAAATCGTAAAGAAGACACATGAACACTAGTGTAATAGAGGGGGACCAACCAGGTCAAGACCCCAGGTCATGGAGGGCCAAGAGTAGCAGGCTACCCTAACTTGCCTCAACTTAAGGGAGAGTTAGGAGATGCAGGATGAGAATGATGAGGACTATAAGATCCTTCTCGACCACTCTATAGACCTGAGATTTGAAAGGGGACTAGGCGAGTCAATTTTTTAGGGTCAACTCTGCGTCTCAGATAGCTCTCTATCATAGGACAGAAGCACGATTCTGGGATGACAGTGCGACGCATTGACATCTCTCAAGTGTGTTAACAGTCATACAACTAGAGGACCAGAAAGACAAGGTCTAACCACTAGAAAATGAACTAATGGCCTAGTTAATATTTTATAAGTGAACAAAATAATATTATGAAGAAACATATAAACGAATATGATAAAACAAGTAGATCAATGTGAAGGTGACAAGAATGATCTCACATAAAAAAAAATTTGCGAGCTAGCTCCACAAAGCACGTCCACCTACACACAATAAAGAGGAAAATTTTTGGGGGGGCTATATAGGGGTCTGCCTCAGTCAGACCCCTGTTTTGGTTTTTCCACCTCCACAGATAGCCAAGTTTGCAACGATAGAGAAATAGAATGATAAAGAAGGAAATAAGCAAAGAACACTAAAACACTACAAAATAGTAATGTGCTTACTCAACCAAATAATAGAGGAGAGGAGTAGAAATATTACCACCTCCACCAAGAGTGCTCAAGGATAATGGGGGAGAAAATGAGAGGAACTCAAGCCTCTGTTGTAATGGTGTTATTCTACACTTGCTCTATTGAGTTGATGGATTGATGGAATTACTACTATGGAGTGTAAGAATGTTGTTTGAATGCTTGAAGTGAATGCTTAGAGCTTGTCAATTTCCAAGAGAGGTCATCTAGAGGTGAAACAAATGAATGAATAATGGATTTGAAGGAGAGAGTGAACAAAACGATCATATTTGAGTCGGTCGTCCAAAGGGGGTGTTACAAGTCGACTTCTAATGGGAAGTGTAACGTTTCTATAGTCTCCATCCACAAGAATCTACCAAGGACATAAGAGCATTGCGCGGATGTCTACATGCCACATGGGCTTCCCCGACAGTTATTATTCTATCGACGCTCAAAATAGGCACCAAGTGGGACCAAGGCAACAGGCTTATGTGGAATTAAGCCTCTAAATTCAGTTTTCTAAAGTGAGGAAGGGTGAAAGGGGAATTTGTGTTAAGGGTGAAAATTCACTCCTATACATTTTTCCCCCACTTTAGCAAGCATGAATACTCATGAGTTCTTTGGTAAAGTAGATCGAAGAAGTAGTAGGATTAGAAATGTATACCTGAACCATTGAGGAAGCAGACCGCGATCTGACGAACCCAAGAGTGCAGGACAAGCAAAGAACTTCATAGCTCCACAAAACTATGAAGCTGAAGAAAGAAAGCACCTTATAGGCCCACATATCTGCAAGGAAGGTATCCTCCAAGAACTCTCACATGAAGGAAACCAAGGAAAGTGCCTTACAGACCCGCAGACCTACAAGGAAGGTATCCCTAAGAACTCTCACATGAGGGAAATCGAGGAAAGTGCCTTACAAACCTGTAGGCCTTAAAAGAAGGTATCCCCCAAGAACTCTCAAATGAGGGAAATCAAGGAAAGCAGACTCTGCAAAGTCAAAAAGTGGCTTCACAAGTGCACCCATGAAGTGACATGTTTACCTATAGATAAAACATGTCAGGAAGCGACCACGTAGGCAAGTAAGTGGACAGTCACGTAGACCATCATTAAATTGGAGAAACTTTCAAAGGGGTCCCTCAAGAACCCTTCAAAAGGAAGAGGGATCCACTAAAGGGAAAAACTGTTTGAAAGTGAGGTCTAGTCAGGTTTCCCCCAAAGCTAGACGAAAAGATGTGAAATAGGTCTAGTCAGGCTACCCCCGAGCTAGATGCGAGGATGTGAAGTAGGTCTAGTCAGGCTGCCACTGAGCTAGACACCATAGAACTCACTTGAGATAAAAACTTTCAAAGGGGTCCCTCAGAACCCCGACGTGAAAAGAAAGGGTCTACTCAAGGGACACACTATTCGAAAGTTGGTGTCTTCTTTCTTGAACTGATTCATCATCAAAGAATCCTTCTGAAAGATGTTCACTACATCAAGGGATTCAAAAGGAAGGATATGCCCCCACACGAGGGGAAGATAAAATTTCATCCCACTTCGAAGGAAGGTTTCCCAGTCCTTTCTTTATGAACCCATCATGAAGGAAACATGTTATGTTAGGGTTTCAAGTTGAGAATGCAATCTTAACAAAAAAGTGTGTAAAGAATCTTGAGAAATGATTTATTGGTAATGAATACATTTTATGAAGATGAAAGTGGTGTAAAGGCGGCATTGTCACACATGAGAGGGACAACTCAAGCAAAAAAGAGAGATAAAGAGAGAGCAAAAGGAAAGAGAACATGAAAAAAAGGGCACAGGGGTAGCCTGATATTTTAGGGTCAGAATTGCTCATAAATATATATAAGTATAATAATAGTATATGAATGAACTGTCATCAACCCTCTACTATATCAGGCCATGTGAAGAATGCATGAGAAGACAAAGTAAAAATGAAAAATTGGTTCAACATGGAAGGAAGCCTAAATGCTCCCAACACTTTGCATCGTCCCTAATTTGTTGAAATTCAACCACAAACATGGAATAATGATGATACAAATAGAGGAAGGTTTACAACACAAACACCACACCTGTATCCAAGCACCAACAGGGGTGAAAAGGGTCATTTAGGCACACTTAGTATGATCACAAGGGAAACGCATTATGACATACACACATCTAATCTAAAGATAAAGAAGAGGTCCCCCCTTAACACTGATCAACCAAGAGGTCATCAACTTCCCTCTCTAGATCATCGTAAGGGGAAGGAGGATGAGCCTGCAGTGGTGGAATGTTAAGAGGAGGAGCTTTCGACCCTCCCACAACAAGGGCTAAGGAAGACGGACCTCCAAGGTTTTCGGCATTCAACTCTTGTGGGTCTAAGGTCAACGACTTCGTAAAAATTATTGACAAGGTCAAAACTTCATCCACTAAGTTAAACATGAACTTAATAGGAGTGCCATGTTTCACCTTGATGGACAGAGGCAATTGCACTTGAGCTTCATCGGTGAGCTCACCAAGCGACTTGAGAGTGGTGATGAACTCAGGGGAATCCAAGACTGATTCCATTACTAGGGTAGAACAAGTCATCCCAATGCCACCTTTTGGAGAAGGTGGGATCCTCTTACGTCCTCCATTGCTAGAAGGACCACTCTCTACTTTTTTCTTCCTCGAAGGAGGTGAGCTCCCCACAAACAAGGCAAGAAATGCAAAGGAAGAGGAAGAAAGAACCACAACAAATAAAACTGAGGTGTTAGTCATATCTACAGGCTTTGGGAAAGGTAGGACATCCAAAATGAATGTCAATAGGAGCGGCTCCACTGAAGGAGCCATGAACACCTACACCTTCTAAGGTCAGGCACATTTGTGCTTGTAGTGGATGTCAGAAGTGATACAGAGTTGGTTTGAATAGAAACAAAGGGGAAGAGAGAGGAGAATGCAGCATATGGCCCTGATATAGGAGTGGTCATCTCCTCTTCCTTCCTCTATGAGGCAGCTTGCTTAGCCAAGAGAGCCTTTCGCTGACACTTGCGCTTGTGCACAAGGTGGTTTCTATGACTCTTCAAACTATAGGTCGGAGGTTGAGAAGGAACGGAAGGCTCCTGTGTAGCCATGGGAGTCTCCTCCACAATTGTTTCTTGCGAAGGGACAAACTCTTGCACAGGACTAGGAGGGACAGGTTTAGAGACAGCGGGGGGAGTCAGCTCCAATGCCTCAGTAATAGACCTCTTCCCATTCACTGCTTTAGAAATAGGGGTGATAAGAGGTCGTGGAGGCCAGGACGCAAAGGATTCCCCACAAGGGGATTTCTACTTGTCATACTGAATAGGCCTAGGCTCCATGGGTAGGATAGGAAGTTTGAACGTAGGATGCTTGGACCTTCGCCAAGCGGGTACCACGGGACTCCCTCATGAGCGTGAGGTAGAAGAAAATGGTACCACAATAGAGAGAGAAGAAGCATTAGGCTGAACAATGAAAGAGGAAGAAGGAGGATCTTGAGACCGCTTCTCTCCTTCCCTTCTTCGTGCCTTAGTGGCATCACTGTTAGCTTTCAGGCAAGCCCTATGCGAAACAACATAAGGTGAAGGAGGGTATCTCACTTTTGGCCTAGATTGTCCTTTCTTATAATTTTGATATGTGTGATATAAGAGGTCCTTCTTGGGTGGGAGAGGACCAATAGGTGCAATCCAAAATTAATCCAAGGAGTAACTACCACGAGCAACCGACAGTCTATATCCAGTGTCATGGATCACATGCATGGAACCCTCATGAGTGAACTTCAAACACTTATGCACAATCGAAGGAACTACATTTATAGCTACCAGCCAGGGGATGCCCAACTTCACTCTAAAAAGTTCAGACCTCGGGATGATGTCAAACATTAGGTTTACGAACTTAGGTCCGACGAGAACCGATAGGACAATATTACCTATAGGAGGTACGGAAATCCTGTCATGTGTGCAGATGGTACTCATAGGTACATCATATCCATCCTTATATAGGAAGTTGATTAACATGATCTCCTTAGTTATGATATTCACTTGAGATGTCGAATCAATGAGAACACCTACTACGGTGTTTCCATTTATCCTTGCAGGGATGTAGAGAGGAGATGGTTCTCTGTTAAAGCCCATTGGCAGGTCCTGTGAAGTGAATTTTATACTAATACCACTGCTCAAAGGATGCACAGAGGGAATAGGTTGATGCAAGAAAGAGGCCATCATGCACTCTAAATGATGCTTTCATAGAGTCTCCTAAAGGTTATGGGATAAGACAGTGACCCAATTCAGGTTTCATTATGCAACACTTTTGGAACCTTCCAACCATAGCTACTAGGGGTTGTAAGTTGGGTTGCAAAGCAAATGCCTCACAACACTCACACCCACAACGCTCTTAGGATATGAGGAAAGGAACTTTTAGTATCACAAAACGGAACCCAAAATGGTTCACGTTGGGTTCACCAAAAATTTAAGAGAGGGGACCAACCAGGTCAAGGCCCCAGGTCATGGAGGGCTAAGAGCGGTAGGCTACCCTAACTTACCTCAGCTTAAGGGAGTTTTAGGAGATGCGGGACAAGAATGATGAGGACTATAAGGTCCTTCGACCACTCTATAGACCCGAGATTTGAGAGGGGACTAGGTGAGTCAATGTTCAGGGTCAACTATGCATCTCATATAGCTCTCTATCATAGGACAAAAGTGTGGTGATGGGATGACAGCGTGGTGCACTAGTGTCTCTCAAGCACGTTGGTGTCTCTCAGGTGCGCTGGCATCCGTACAGCCAGAGGACTAGAAAGACAAGGTCTAACCACTAGAAAATGAACTAACAGCCTCGTTAATAGTTTCTAAGTGAACAAAATAATACCATGAAGTAAGAAACATATAAATAGATATGATAAAACAAGTAGATCAATGCAAAGTTGACAAGAATGATCTCACACAAAATCTTGTTTTCCAGCTAGCTCCACAAAGCATGTCCACCTACACACAATAAAGACGAAAAATTTTGGGGAGTTGTATAGGGGTCTTCCTCAGTCAGACCCTCATTTTGGTGTTTCCACCTCCACAGACAACCAAGTTTGCAACGATAGAGAAATAGAATGATAAAAAAGGAAATAAGAAAAAAACACTAAAACACTACGAAACAGTAATGTGCTTACTCAACCAAATAATAGAGGAGAGGAGTAGAAATCTTACCACCTCCACCAAGAGCACTCAAGGCTAATGGGGGAGAAAATGAGAGGAACTCAAGCCTCTGCTACAATGGTGTTGTTTTACACTTGCTCTACTGAGTTGATGGAGTGATGGAATCACTACTATGGAGTGCAAGAACGTTGCTTGAATGCTTGAAGTGAATGCTTAGATCTTGTCAATTTCCAAGAGAGATCATCTAGAGGTGAAACGAATGAACGAATAATGGATTTAAAGGAGAGAGTGAAGAAAATGGCCATATTCAGGTCAATCGGCCAAAAGGGGGAATTACAAGCTGACTTCCAATGGGAAGCGTAACACCTTTGCAGGCTTTGGCTACAAGAATATGCCAAGGACATAAGCACGTCACGCAGACGTCTACGTAGCATGTGGGCATCCCCAATAGTTATTCTTCTATCAACACTCAAAATAGGCACCAAGTGGGACCAAGGCAGTGGTCTTATGTGGAATTAAGCCTCTGAATTTGATTTTCTAAAGTGAGGAAGGGTGAAAGGGGAATTTGCATTAGGATTTAAAAGTTGCTCCTATATAACTAGATATACGTGGAAACCCAAGATGGGAAAACCACGATGAGAATATCCAAATCTAGCCTCACAATGTAGAAACATATAAGTGAATTTCACACACTAAAGTAGGCACCAACCAACAAAATACACCAATCCCCTGATGTATTTGTAGGCACCAACCTATTGGAGACGCCAATCCCCAATTGAAACAATACAATAGGTAGAAAACCAGCCCTACTAGATTATAGAGATAAAGCTTATGGATCTTCAATGCAACACATACATGTGCTAGAATCATAACTAACACTCTTCCTTACTGCAAATGATCTTTTGATATAGGTGCACACACTAGAATATGATTCTTCCTTTTCTCTTCACCACCTTCTTTTCAATTTTCATCAACGACCAACTTTTCTTCACACAAGTATAATCCTAATTCATGTAGACACACCACATACATACAACACATCTGAAATTTTTAAATATATACATGAAATTACATTAACACTCTTATATATCGGCTAGGGATCCACAAATAGCCAAGACGACATAAGGTGGACCTAAATTCAAATTACATGAAATGTGTAGTAGGTCGGTCCAAAAACAAAAAAATTTGTTGCTAAAAGAACATGATACCATGCACTACCATAGGAACCTTAAACAGGTCCTATCCTAACACCACACACAAGATTTGAATTTTGCATGCTACTAGTCATTAGCACACATGCCTTGAAATCCAACCGGTTGATAGATAGACACAGAGAAACTTTTGTCACTTTAATCTTTTTTCCTGTTGAACATATCCTCTGAAAACTCTAGAATATGATTGAACTAGTGTAGGCATATTATCCTCTAAGACCGTTGAGCAAGAATGCATTTCTGAAAAAAATACAAACCATGATTATGTTGCTAGAGACATCTCTCTGCCCAGAAAATATCCTTGAACAAAAACATACTAATATAGACTTTTGGACCACTACTTTCATAAAGAATAGATGTAAGCATGATATTGCAATCATATAGAAGATATACAACCAAGCCGATTTTTTATTCTGATAGTAAAATTACCAACATTGAACTTCTAACATACATCAAGCATCAACAAACCTTCTGCAACTAAAAATGATAATACAAGGGGAATATAATGATAATTCAACTTAGCCTTAACCAGAGAACTTATTTGACATCAAACTTCTAACTGCATCCTCTGACATCAATGGTATTACTCACAACCTTTGACATCAATGACAACTTATCTTCAACATATTTTACCACTTTCTATTGGGCGAGTCATACTACATTTCAAAGTGACAAATAAAAATTCCAACAAGAATATAGGTTCATTTTTTTAATCGATAAGGGGAGACCAAGGTAGGTGGTTGGGAGGGATCAAATCGAGCAACCCATAATTGAGATTATTTTTTCTTGTATCTTTTTATCTGTATTGAAAAAGAAGTTTTTTTCTTTTTTCACACTTAATTTATTGTCATGACAACTAAGCATATTCATTTAGATTTTTTGCATATGGTATCTTTAAGGATAGAAGACTTACTGAACAACATAGTATCATCTACAAATTGTTGATGAGATGAAGGTATCAAACTAGTAGTTGGTTTTTTCCCTTGTGAAACCTTGTTTAAAACATGTCTAGAGATGTTATTTCTAAAAACCTCAACCATCATGACGAACAAATGCGAGCATAATGGGTCCCCTATCAAAGGACCCTTCATATCACAATAGTCCTCTAGTCACACCATTGATAAGGGTAGATAATTTACGTATAGTAAGACAATCCTTAATTAGATTAAACAATCTCCCTTGGAACCCAAACCTTTTAAGAACAAGAAAGAGAAATCACTAATTAACCCTATCATGGGCTTTTGAAATGTCCAATTTCATGGTCATTCCCCACTTTTTTATTTTTTCCATAGAATAGATAACTTCTTGGGAGTTGATGAAGGCATCTAAGATCTATCTCCCCTCCATAAAACCTTTCTAGTTATGAGAGAGAATTTTTTCAAGATAAGGTTGGATTTTTTAACTGGAAAAATTGTAGGAGGTGTTACATAGAATTATAGGTCTATAATGAAACATAATTTTAGGGTCTTTCTTTTTGGGGATCAAAATTATAAAGGTATTTTTCATTTATTTTAGAAAACATACAAAATTGATGAAGTCCTTAGAAGTAAGATAAATATCTTGTCCAATTATGTTCTAGTAATATTGGAAGAAGGTAGGAAGAAACCCATTAGTCCCTAGAGCCTTGAAACAATGAATATAATTAAATTTTTACTATCTTATTCATTAAAAATGGAAGGGATTTCCTCTAGAATCTCCTATATCCTATCAGGATTACTTTCCTCAATCTACATTTTGTTAAAATAATGGAAGAAATAAGTGCAAAAGTTCCCCATCTCTTCATCTAAGTCCATAATTATCCCATATTCTACGATCAAGATTGATATGGTGTTTCTTTTTCTATGTTTGAGTCTGGATTGTTAAAAGAACCAATTGATCTTGTCACAAATAGTAATCTAATTGATTTTTTATTTATGTTTCTAGAATATTTCTTCTTTTATCACAACCTTCTTCCAATATTCTCTCACAAAAGCATCTTATTTTTATATTTTTCATCATTATCTCATTTTTCCATTTTATCCTAAATTTAGTTTAATTTCTCGATTGGGTTATATTTTTTCTCAAAAATAATTTGGAACAAGGTTTTGTTCCAATTTTTTACTTTTTCCTTGACTCTTTTCAACTTAGACACCATTCTAAACATGTTCATCCCAATTTGAGGTTGTTCCCACCACTCTAAAATATAACCTATGAGCTAGGGGCGAGAAGACCGAATTATTTCATATCTAAAGGGGCAAATCCCTTTTCTCATAGGGTCCTTCCAATTTAGTACCAATGGTTTATGTTTAGAACCAACCCTAGGTATGGCTGAGAGGGAGACATTAGCAACAATATCCCATCCAACAAAGATAAGGAACCTATCCAATTCAACTTGAATGGAACAATTTCTAATTCTTCTATTAACTATGTGACAAGAGAACCTTGGATTTTAATATCTATTAGACCATTTTTTAATAGACTTTTTTTAATATCATCCATGTCAGAATAGTCCACTATTCACCCTAATTTATCTAAGGGAGCCAGAGGAGTGTTGAAGTCACCTACCACCATCCAAGAGTCAAAATGATTACAAAGAATCTTGGAAGAGAACAAGTCCCAAAGAGAACTTTTATATTTTATGTTAAGAAGATAAATATTTATTAAGTTTTGTATTTCTTTCTTCTCCATTCTAAGAAAGATTACTTGAAAATTATGTTTTATTTATTATTTTCCTTTCTTTCAAGAATCTAAGGGTTTCACATAGTGATAAATCCACTAGAGACACCGACACTGTTGGAGTAGTATATAGCACCTAGCTAGATTATTTTAGCCACCAAATCAAAGATTTTTTCATTCATTTTTATTCTTGAATCAAAGCAATGACCACTTTATTTTATTTAATGCAAATTTTTAAAATTATCTACTTTTGAGGGTTGTTGAGCCCTCTTATGTTCCAAGAGAGGATGATAGTTTCTTGTTTCTTCTAGAGAGACATATCCAAAGTCTTTTTTTTCATAGCAACTTCCTTTTTCATTTCCTTTTATCTTGTTTCTCTAATCATGGGTCTTCCTAACTTCTTATATGAGCTTACTTGGGTTGTCTTCTTATGTTTTTTTTTCTTGTTTTTTTGTTTTGTTTTAAGAATAGGGGTGATAACACATTAGGGTCCACTTGGGAGTTGGTACAAGGGCGAACCCTAACATACACATTATTCTCAAGTTATTTTTTATTAATTTCTTCCACCTTTTTTCTTTCTAAAGGTGTTTCATTCTTCTTTATCTCCTCTCCCCTAGCTTTTGATATTTCCAATTACTCCTCTCTATTTTCTTGAAACAATTCCTTGACAAGTGTTCTATCCAATAGAGTCAAAGACTCAAATTATGTAGTAATTCCTTTCACCTTTTTCATAATTTTCAAGAAATAAGTGTCCTCCACATTAGAGGAAGGTCCTAGAGAATTGAAAGGTTTATGATATTCTTTTGGAAAGTATATTTTTCAATATATTTTTCTGAACTAACCTCGATCATGCCTATCTTCAAAGGGATAACCTCCTCAACATCTCTCATAGAAAGGGAAGGGATAGAAAATTCCTTTCCCTCATGAATTTTATTCTTTTGTTCTTTTTTTCTAGTATTTTAGACCAAACATTGATTTCCCAAGTGCCCAAATTATAAACAATTTTGGCAATAAAACCTTAAATTTTTATAAAGAATATTTTTAGTCCATTTTCCAAATTTGGATTGTAGAATGATTTAGTTTGGAAGGTACATGTTCACCTATACATTTAAATAGACCCTAGAAAATACCAGATAATTTTTTTGTAACTTTATCCATTGCAAGGTATTTCCTAAAATAATTAACAACACCCATGAACACTTGCTCATCCTACAATTCAAGAGGTAAACCTAGGAGTCTAATCGAGATAGGATTTATAGCACACTTATCAACTTAGGTGTTGAGATCGTATTTCCACTTATCAAATAGACTTTGAGAGGTCCTAAGAGACACCCTCATGGGGAATATTTAAGTATAAAGAGGCATTGAATGGCCCCTCACCCCTAGACCAAATATAGTAATTATTGCCTAAATGTAAATTCAAAAGGTTTGATAGTTCACACTCTTGTTCACTTGTAACACCTAAAAATTAATTTCATTGGTCGATACCATTATATGTTATAAATTATTTTGAAAGAGATGTATACTAATTTTTTAAATTAATTCTTTCAAAAATAATGTTAATTTAGATAAGGTGATGAATGTGTTAAAGAGGTCCCATACTATGAACACATATCAACAAAATATTTGGATCTGAGACACATTGCATTGTCAACCATAATTATTGATGGGATGCCAAACCTAGTGATTATGTTATTTAGTAGAAATTCAATCACCACCTTTGAGGTTACATTTCTTGTAGGGATTGCTTCCACCCATTTTGTAAAGTAGTCAATGGCTACCAATATCTAGTTGTATCTATTGCTAGACTTTTCTGCTATTTCCCCTAAGAAATCAATACTAGGCTACTATTGGAATGGAGCCACTACTAAAAAATTTGTAAGGAAAGTGCACCTACAAATTTCAACTTGCCATTTTTTTTGGAAACAATAACTTCCTTTTACAAACTTGACCATATCCCTGAATAATGTGGGCCTCCAGTAACCTATCCTCATAATCATATGAGTGGTGGTATTTGACATATAGTATCCACCACATAATCCATGGTGGCATTCCTCTACAACTCTCATTAACAAATCTTCATTTAAATATCTTAGGAGTACACCATTAAGGTTCCTCCATATTAACTATCCTTTGAGCAACACATACCTCTACACTTCAAGTTTCAAAGTCCTCTTTTTCTTATCATTCAACTTGGGAGGAAAATTCAAGTTCTCCAAATAAAATATATTATCTTTATACCAAGGACAAACCTTCAACTGACATGAGATGAAATAGGGGTCAAAGTTAACTTGGTAGACCTCAACAACATCCAAATTTTCCTTAGCCACTAATTTTTCTAGGCCTTGACCTTTGACCAATTTGGTTGTTTGTATCTCCATGGCATACTCTTCGATCTTGTTGATCCATCTACATATTTTTCTTGATGCCTCCTACTGTACAAATATGTCCCTAACAGCTATATGTGGCACAAAATCAACGATTTTGGCCCCTACAAGGTGAAACATAAAAAAGTGAAACCCTAGAGATTTCACTTTAGGTTTTTGGAACTTTTCCTAAATATTTCATTAGATATTTGAGTTATCAGGGGTTTGATTTGATTTGGACAAGATATATGATTGACTTACGAACAAAAAGGTGAGTCAACCTACCCTTGAATAACCTTGGAATAGATTTAGGATTGAAATGTAATGATCTAACTAAGCCTAGTGATGCAAATGACTATTCTAGTGTAAAACAACAAATCTGAGATATCATAAAGAAATTTGAACTTCATAAATGGGTTGATCAGGATGTTGTGCACCTATGGTTCAAATTTAACCCTAATTTATCGAGACATTGTTGTTGGGGGTGCCAATTTCCTTGTAGTTCTTTTTCAAATCTATTTTTACAATCCTTGAGCTAGATCAAAGCTTCTGATTTCTACTAAGTGCAAATTTGTTAGATCATTATTGGATATTTTGTAAGTGAGTTTTTGTGAGTTGTCAATATGAAGGGTTTTGATTGAAACAATGAATAATTTATCTTCAAACTTCCTTCAATCCTCTTCAGCCCTAAAACCTACACATTCAAATAGGGAAGAAAGGTTTTTCCATTTAGGGGCTTGACTAGCCAAACCACATGTTAGTGTTTCCACTTCCATAATAGTAATGTCAATGATAAATGGATAAATGATAGGAAGGAATGATAAATTCATAAAATTTTGCAACTCACCACCCTTCAATCGCTTCCTTGAAGGACTGAATTCGTACACATCTCCTCAAGGCTTGGATCTTGCTTGCTTGATTTTTTTGAATTGCTTAGATTTCTTAGAGACCAACAAAGGGTTAGCCTTCACAAATGATATGAAAACATAAACATGAATACACTCACATACACTTTGAAATGATGCTTGGGTCTTGAATTGTTGTAATAAATCCTCTAATGGCTACTCTTGACTTGTTTGATAATGCTCTTGATTCTCAATACTTTCACTTAGTTTTAAATGATGAAATAACTATGTATTTATAGGCATTTAATCTAATTTCCCAAAAACTAAATCTTGATGGCCAACTTTAGACATTTGAAATTCAAATAATAAAATTTCATCTCCGACATATTCAAATTTGGAGCCAAAATAGGGGGACATAAGCACCTAGGGTGCCACTATCCCAACCCTATTTTGCAAGATACACAGTGTCGGGAGTAAAATATTAAATGAAATGTCACCTATGACCTTTGTAAATTTGGGGCCAGATTAAGAGGACAAGGGTTCCCTTGTCTAGACCCACTTTTTTAGGATCTAAAAAGTTAGGGGCAAAATGTTGAATGTATGCATTGGTTTTCCACTTTCAATTTGTTGGTAAATGTTAAAATTAGCTATGAAATACATAGTTTAGGAAATTATGTGTTCAATTAGGTCCATGAACTTAAGGGGGAGAAAAACATAGTGTGAAATTGTCATGGGTGACAATTTACGATGCTACATAAGGTAAGGTTTGATATTTTTCATAACTTTAACAAGAGCATAAGCATGCTTCTCCATCACAAAATAAATAAATTCAACACATCTAAATTATTTTCTAAAGAAAGCTACTAGTTGTTCATAACCATATTCATTTTTTTGTAGTAGAACCACAACAATAGTATTAAAAGATGTAAAATAAAATAATTAGAAAGGTCTAGAATAGTCTGGACTTGCCAACACCGATGCCTTCTTAAGTGCATCTTTTATCTCTAAGAAGGAATTCATTCATTCCTTATCCCAACTAGAAAATTTCTCCTTCTTCAATACTTTATAGATGGACTTTTTCTTCTTAGCAAAGTTGGGAACAAACCTTCAAACAAAGTTAATCTGATCAAAGAAATATTAGACTACCTTAATTATTTTAGGTTGTGAGATAAGGTCAATAGATTTGACACATTCTAGATCAATCCAGGTTACCCCTTTTCTAATGGTAGTTATCTCATGTATTACAAAATTTTGATCTACTCTTTCTCCATGTTGCATTCAGAAGACCCTCATAAACTCATCCCACAAGATTATGTTTTTCTCTAGAAGACTATTGTACCATTCTTTTACACTTTATTTCAATGATTGCATAAAACTCTTCATAATAACATCCTCATTTTTTTATCTTGTATTCATCAATGACATTGATGAAATGCATTAAGTGGTCCTCACTAGTGGTAGCATTATTACCTTATAATTTTGACACCTTCCCTCTAATCCCATTTGGAATAGATTAGGATAATTAGTGATGCCATAAAATTCTAACTGTCTATATCTTTCTAATCATAATGGTGGTCTCATTGGAAAAAATATTTGATCTTGTATTCTAGGGTTGAGCCCAACATTTTGTATTAAATTTTGTGGGGGATTAGGATGGTTTTGCTAAATAATAAGAACTTGTTGAATCGGAACAATTGGTGCCACATTTTGAGGCTAGGAAATATTTTATTGTTGATTTAGTAGTAGGGATTTCTAAGCTAATTGGGCCTATTATAATGTAATTTGTGCCTCTATTTCATGTTTCCTTTATCTGAGATGATCAATAAGATCAAGGTGTTGATCTAATTCCCTTTCTCTGTACTTAGTTTATAACTGAATGTTTTGGTCATCTTGGAATTGGATTTTCATTTCATGTCCAAAAGCTTGATGAAGCACATGATTTCTTTGAGGTACAATTTGAGGTGAACCCATATTTATATTTTACACACTAGGATCTATTTCTTTTCATATCTAGTATAGCCATGTCTAAATTTTTTTCTAGTAGTTCTAACCCTATTATCAATTGAATCATCTAATGTGTATTGATCAAAATCTTTAGAAGCAGTTCTTCTACCTAAACTATACCTACTTATTTAGTATTTATTGAATTATGTAGAGGAGACTTGGATTTTTAGCTTTCCAATGTTCTTATCACCTTCTTGCATCAGTGGAACTAGCTTTAGGAATTTCCTGACCTCTAGAGTGCTAATATTTTTCCCTTATTTATCTTCTAAGACAAAATTTTAGATATTCCTTGACAAAGTTGCCACTTATCCTCGGTAATGGTTCCAATTTGTTGGTGATCTAAGTTGTAGGCCCAAATCCCAAAGGTTTGATAATATTCTTGGTGTTAGGGGTGTCAAACCTAAGAAAATCACCACAAACCTATCTTCAATTTGGGTAGCTAAGGACCAATGATTTAGGTGGATACGACCTCCTTCACTTTTGGCTCAGCAAGACCAAGGGAGATTCTCCCTAAGGTGCCAAATCGATTATTGAAACACTAAACACTACCTTACAACAAACTATACCCATTGCACATTGTATCCCAATATTGGTGTCACAATATACATATGTGATAGTCTAAAAATGTAATTATGAGCACGTTATTAATAGATAATCTACCATATAAGTGTCTAATAATGTATTTATGATACACCCTTGTATTGCTATATTCATTCAACCATGGCAATAGAAAACAAAAAAAATAAAACTAAAAGGTGTTTGAGTTGATATATTTGGAGTGTGTTGAGGATGATAAGAAAGAAATCCAATCATAGATCGGTGCCTTTATCCATTGGAAAACAAATTCTCTAGATTTAATCAAACATGTAAAAACTAAAAATAAGGTGATGTCTTAATCAAGTCGCCGCAAAAGACTATACCTTTCAAAATGCACAAGCAATTTGGGCTCTACATATTAATTTAGAAAGACAATAAATGGTTGTAGAATATTAAGAGAGCCTACTTAGTAATTCTTAAGCATACACAAATATTTCCTTTATTATATTGAAAAGATACCATGCAAAATATTTGCAAAGATTTTATAGAATTGTGATTAAAAAAATCAACATACATCTTGAAATGCATACCATACATAACAAGACATTCAACTAAGGTTGATTCTACCTTTAGTCAATCAATCTTTAAAAGCTTACAAATTTTATTTCAGGTTTGGGAGAAACCCAAATCATTACAATGCAAAATAGCTACTCCTAAAATTGGAAATTAAAACCCTAGGTCTTTCTATAAATATATTTCTTTTGTTGGCTCTACAACTACTCCTCTTTGTAAAAAAACTATACTATCTTCATTTTGTTCATCTGGTAAAATATATCTTTCAACAACATCAAGAGACCTTGAGGAAAGAACCATGGTTGTCTAAAATTGTACAATCTTCCCATGTTCTTTTACATCACCTTCACATGGCCATATACTATGAAACCATTCCCCTTACATCATCAACCATATGCTTTTGTACATTAACCATGTCTTAGAGGAGCACAAATGTACCGAGGGCTCTATGAGAACCATCACTTGTCGAATCATGTTCATTTTGAGACCATTAATAGCATCTTGGTTCATGCAAGAAGGTCAGTAGGGCTTTCCATTTTAATGATAGAGTTTCGAGACTTCACATGCCAAAGTGGGAATAAGGGAAAAAAATCCTCGAAATTCTTATAGGAATGAAGGTACAAGGAAACTAGAAATCAGACTTGTCAGGGATGACATGCTAGGGATAATAGGTTAGACCAACATGACAACATGAGAAGCCTCGAAACCTTGAAATTTTTTAAGTGGAATTTTGGGAAGGAAAGATTACGGTTGAGGAAAGGATGCATGAATGACCAAACCCAAAATCTTGAATTTCAAGGAAAATGGGCTTAGAGGGGAGAATAAAAAAATTTCAGGGATGGCACACCAAGTATAACAAGTTAGACAAGAATGACGACATGAGAAACCCCAAAACCCCAAAATTTACAAAGTGATCCAAAGAAGCGCAAAATTATAAGGCGTTAACCACAAAAGTACCTAATTTTTTTTTAATAAGGATATTTGATAAACTTTGAATGAATACCCTTAGACATTTACTAAAGATAGGGGACCCAACTAGAGACGTCTCAATTTTTTTATTAACAAAGGGTGGATAGGGCTAAAAACATATCCTAAAAAGAATGATAAAAAAATTTAAATGCAGAAAAGTGGGTGCCAACAAAAGGGATTTAGCATATTTGAGTAATTCTAATTATGAGACATTTAAGATTTATTATTTATGAACATGAAATGAAAATAGATGATATATTTTGTTTACGATTTGAATGCTATGAGTATAAAGAATCATTGATACAATATCAAGTAGTGAGAATATGGTAGGAGCTCAATTACTCTTTTATGTTTTTTATTTGATGCATGGTGTCAATTCTTATGAAATATACGATATACTTTGAACATTTATATGATTGTGGAGTAGAATAATTTATTTATGATGTGAATTCAAATATTGTCAAAGTTAAGAACTATCATGTATACTTTTATCATACATGATACAAATGGGTGTGAGTAAATAATAAAAATTGGGGTTAAAATTGATCCCTTATTTTATGTGGAATTTTGTGCATGTTGTTGAACCTAAAGTGCAAGTAAGTATTTGTGTAGACACTTAAAAATGTCTTGATCATATCACACATCGAGATTTTGATTATTAACACCATTTCTCTCTTTTCTACCTATTTTCATCTATTTAATTAAATAATGTTAATTATTTAATTAAATTCACCATTTTCCCCTATTAATTGAATAATTAATTTTATTTGATTAATTCATCATCTTTCACACTAATTTTCTTCACTTTTGATTAAATAATACAAATTATTTAATTAAATGTCATAAATCCTCTTTGATTAAATAATTCTTAATTGTTTAATTAAAGTCCCCAATTTCCTCCACTTGCACATTTAAATAATTTCTTAAATTGTTTAATTGGTTAATTTCCTCCAATATTCATTCAAAGAATATTCTCATAGAATGTTCCTTTTTTCAAATTCAAATATTTTCCTCCACGTGAAAATATCTCCCACATGCTCCTAAAATTAAGGGATTTGTTATTGTCTCAAGCAATTTGGACCTTTAATTAAAATCCTTGATCCATGTCATTATGCATTATCAACCCTTGATTTGATCTTTGATCCATGTCATTATGCATTATCAACCCTTGATTTGATCTTTGATCCATGTCATCTTCTCTTCTTCAATTTCATCACTTGATTAACTAATGCAATCTCAACCATTGATTCATTCCAAAATCTATAAATAGTCTTCATTTTACATGAATTCTCATTTTCACAAGCATTCAAGTAACCAAAATATTCTCATCCTCAAGTCAATTACATTTGTGAATCACCATTATCATCAACCTTTGAAGCTCTTGCATCATAAACCATGGATTAGGCTTGAAGCTAAGCATTCCACATCAATTCCAGCACTAACCCCCCAATGGGATTGAGGTTTGCATTTGCTAATTAGGTATTCAAATGTATTGCTTTGATATTTCATGTTTCAATTGGATCTTGTTTAGTAATTGTGAAGAATCTCATTGAATATGGTTTAGTATGATCAACTACTTATTTTCTTAGTTAATTTCAATTGCATTTGATCATATTGCATAACCATGTTACATTTTGGCACACTTGGTGGGACCCACATCCCTAGCTAACTTTTTTTTTAGTTTTTTGGACATTGTAGGTACCAAATACAATGTGACGCATATGCAACTGAGAAGATCAACACATTTATAATTAGTGATGCCTTTGCAAGTCAAAGGCATGTGTCTTTGCAAATAGCAACACTTTTTTTTTAATATATTTTCTTTTTTGTTTATAGGTGATAGGTTGACACCTCTGCAATACAACAATGCATATGACAAACTCTTATACCTTTACAAATTTACAAAATCGATGCCTTTGTCTAATAAAGTGGGGCATTTTCATGATAGGGCGATGCTTTTACATGACAGAGTGACGCCTTTGCAGGTATATTAGGTAGCTTAAATTTTAGGGCTTCATTTGATTTCATATTACTTTTTCATCTAACCCTAATTGTTTATTGTTGTCCCTATTTATTGAGGCTAACTATTTGCAAGTACCTTGGCTTGGAGTTGGAATATAAAGTGATTATAATCACTAATGATCTCTAGTCTTAGAAACATCTAATTTGGGCTTAAAATAAACTCATTTGTACTTTGGGCTTAAAATGAACAATAATCTTCATCATTTCCTTTTGGGCTTAAAATGAAATCACTTTTACTTTGGGCTTAAAATTAACAACAATATTTATCATTTCCTTTTGGGCTTAAAATGAACTCACTTGTACTTTGGGCTTAAAATGAACAACAATCTTCATCATTTCTTTTTGGTTTAAAATGAATCAAATATTTACTTTGGTGTACCTAAAATGAATGATTGTCTTCTTTGTCTTTCATGCTTGGTGAATTCTAGATGTGTATCCTCTCCCCTTGCACCTAGTACAATATTGGGTGAAGAGAAACATATTTAAATTACTTTTCATGTTCATTCTTAGCTAAAGGATGTTGCTACATATCCTCTCCCCTAGTGCCTAGTGCGATCTTGGTTGAAGAGAAACAACAATGTCAATCCTTCCCTTTTTTTTAGGTAGGAGGCCTACCTTGGGACACATCATTATGGAGAACCCAAGGTATCAACCTCAAGTGGAATTTTTAGGCATGCTATATAAATTGGATGGTAGAAAAAGTTGTAGTTTTATTTCAATGGATGCCAAAGCAAAAGAAATAAAACCATACCTATCAAACTCCATTAGTCAAAGAAACTATGGGATAAAATAAAAAAGGGAACTTCATCCATAAAATATGTCCACCAATGGAAAATAAAGCTTCAAGAGTGACGTATACGGTGTATCAAGAATTTGGTCCTAATTCTATTCAAAATTTTGTATCCATCCTTCATTTCTCACCATCCCAAGTTTGGAGAATCAAAGATTCCAAAATGTCGACCAATCCATTTACATCTCCTATTCCTCATTACATTCCACCATCCACTTTGACATCCATAATATCTAAATCTCACATTAAACATGTCTTGGAAGCTATACTTTATCATAAAGACTCTAACGACACTCTATCGTGATGTGTGCATCTAGAGGAGGTTAACTTGGATATTGATAAGATAGATAAGAATGTTTAGGGGTTACATACAAGTGCTTGTATCTTGGAAAAGAAACTCATCCAGGAAAGATACCATTGGCATATCATGACAGTAGAAGCATCTACATCAGCACTACCAGGTGGTTTGACATGATCTAAATCTTAGAAAATTCTACAAAATCAAACAAATCAAAAAATCAAGAAAATAGTAAAGAGAAAAATCATCCTCCAGTGAAAACCACTTCGGTGGCACTTTGGGCAAGGACCATGATGAAAACTTGGAAAATAGGCATCATGAGTAGAATCAATAATCTATGTGCGTCATTTCAGATGGAAGCATCTCATTCCCTCTATAATAAATTCAACATTCCCTCCATCCATCTGATCCATCTTCATCCCAATCTCTGAAATTCTCTTGATCTTGATAAAGGTTCGGTGCATATTTCAATATTTCTCATGGAAAAATATTGACATGGTCTTTATCGTTGATGCCATGAAGTCTCATAGCTTATATCTATCATTATCCTGATTGCATCTATCACATGCTTATCCATTCATTATCCTAATTTATGCACTCACTCATGAAGTATCAAACATTGCTAGACATTCGGGGTAGGTATTTGTATCTTGCTTTCAAATAACTCTTGATCCATGTCTAACATCTCACAATGTGATATCAACATTGTGATCTAGGTATAATTTTCAAAAATCCAAAAACATTCAAAACATGTCAAAATCTCAAAACATTAAAATCATCTCAAAAATCCAAAAACATTCAAAACATCGTCAAAATACAAAAACATTCAAAATATCTTAAAATCCAAAAACATCCAAAATATCACAAAATCCTAAAAACATTCGAAACATCCTCAAAATCCAAAAATATTTGAAACATATCAAAATCCAAAAGCATCCAAATCAAGTTAAAACCCCATAAAAGGTCTAAAACATCACAAAAAAAAAAAAAATGTTATTAGGTCCAATAGTCGAACTACGTTGCACCTATGAGTGTACGTAGGCAAGGCCATCATCGATGAGCCCCTAGGGCCTAGGTTAGTCCTTTAGGAGTCTGCTTTAATAAATTGTCACTTATCAAGGTCATTCAAACTATGTTACCTCTATGCATATACATAGGCAAGGCCATCATCGATGAACCCTTGAGGCAAAGGTCCTTCCCCCCTTAGGTCATATTCTCTTGGCCTAACCTTGGAAACCCCAAAACACTTGGTCTAACCTTGAAAAACTCAAAACATTTAGAAAACTTTGAAAATCTAAAACAACCTCAAATATCTTCACAAAATCTCAAAACAACCTCAAATATTTGCATAAAACTCAAAACATTTCAAAAAGTCAAAAACATTGAAATATTCCAAATATAAAATCACCCATCCCATCTCGCTTTCACCCATAATAAACTTTGAACCATAATAAGCATTGTCATCCTCACCTTTGGAAAAACAAATAGAAACAAGTGCAACACTTATCCAAAAAACTAAACTTCAGCGCAAAAATCTCAAGTCTTGATCATGGTCAAACATGTCGGTTAACATTTATATCAATGTGCTATCAAATACTTAGAATTAATCAACATCCAATAACATGTCCTACGGATATATCTTTCCTATAATGGAAATCATCATTGGAAATCACCCTAAAACAACATCCTTTGGCAAGAGATATGAATAACATTGACTATTTGATTCATTTGATCTTTTCTTATGATTTATCTTAGAGATTTGAGAAGGTCATCTTTGGACCTATGTTAGCCTAGAATTAGTGGAGAAATTGATTGATGAGATGATCAAATGAGAATATGGAATTATCAAGCAAGGAACAATACCACTCGAGTGTTGTGTCCTTGAGAGATTAGGGGAAGAGTTTTGCCATCAAAGCATCGTGATGAAATAAATCCATACACATGGTGTTGAAGGATGACACATGTGTCTGTGGGTCCCCTTTACCACCATAATTTTCTAACTTAGGAATCTCCATTCCTTGAGGGAAAGGAGTACTCAAAATCGCCATCGACAACGGACTAGGTCAAAAAAAAGGTTGGAAGATAGGTTGGGCAAAGGCTTGAGAGAGGCTTGCCAATTGGTTCTGCATCCGACCCATGTTCTAAAGAAGAGCATTCAAACTAGGATCGGATGATGACAAAGGCCCAATGGAACCTCCAGAACCACCACCACTAGAACCACTTCTAGAGCCACCACCACTAGTAGGGCCTCCACTGGAGCCACCTCCACTACCAAAGCCACCACCATGGCCTCCACCAGAGCCACCTGCGCTATTGCCACCCCAACTACCAAAAATTCCACCACTCATTCCACCGGAACCCCCACCACTTGGGGTAGTAGGAGGGGTGAAGCTGAAACCAAGGGGTATTCTACTCACCTTGACAATAGGGGGCTTTTGAGAAGTAGAGGAAATGCTAATCGAAGGGCCTATTTCTACCATACATATAGACATGGTAGGCATCAGGATGCCTATTTTCCTCTCGTCGGGTAGTACCCGATCTGGTCTTATACAAGGGGATATAGGCTTTGGTCAGATCGGTAAGGCCACATAAGAACTCTATACATTTTTTATCCTTTCCTAAGAAATATCTCACCTCACTAGCAAGGCTAGCAACTCTTGTCATGTTCGGTGCTCTCTCCAAGTGTTTCACAAGGTCTAACAATCTATTATCCGATGCCAAAAGGTTTTCTGCAAGGATATGCACATCATCTTCCTTGTCCATAGACAAATTTGTAGGGGATGTTGGAGGGGTAGGAGCATGAGTGGTCTCATCTATGAAACCCATCTCGTCGGTAAAACCTGTGGGAAAACCATGGTAAAGTTGGTAGACAAACCAATGGAAAAACTAGAGGTGAAACTAGAAGTGACCTTCGTCTTTTCTATTAGTAGGTGTCATACACTTCTCCTAACAACATACCTAGAAGTCATGGATTGAGTTGTGATGCTCATAAACCTTCACAACACTCAATTTTACAACAGTCACCAGGTGCGAGGAAAAAGCCTCAACACAAGCGAATGGATAGACGTTGTTCACATTGGGTTCTCCAAAATGTAAGGTAGGGGGACCAACCGCACCAAGGCTCCAGACCATGAGAGCCGAGAGCAGAGGGCTGCCCTATCTTACCTCAAGCTAATGGGTGTCTTGGACAAGAATCAAGAATGAAGAGCACTCTCAAGTGCTTTCGTCACTCTACAGATCCAAAAACCTAAATGAGGCTAGACGAGCTGGTTTCTGGAGTCCAAACTGCACCTTAGATAGCTCTCTGTCTAAGGACAATAGTGCGGGTCTAGGATGACAACACGACGCGTTGGTATCTCTCTAGCGTGTTGGCGTCCATACAACCAAAGTATGTGAAATATAGTACAAAAAACAAGAAAACTTACTGACTGTCTAGCTGACTAATTTTAACAAAATAAATAGAATAATGAAATACGAGAAATAGTTATGTAAATGATAAAGAAGGTAGATGAAGATCAGGGTGATGAATATCAACTCACCAAGGCTCCAGTTTTCCAACAAGCTCCACACACATGTTCACCTACACACAAACGAGAGAGGGGAAAATGTTGGGTTGTATAGGGGTTTTCCTCAGTCAAACCCCCGCTTTGGTGTTTCCACCTCCACAGACAGTTGGGAAAGCCACAAAGTAGAAAATACAATAAAGGAAATAGAAAGGAGAGTATTGAACACTACAAAAGATACAATGATACTCTATCAAACCATAATAAGCAAAGGAAAGTGAAGCAATACCACCTCCACCCAAAGACACTCAAGGCCAATGAAGGGAGAATGCAAGACAATGAGCTTGGAAAAGTTAACACGACCATAGTAGTAACGAAGGGAGGTCTCACAAGACTCCAAACTCATAGCTTCTATGGTAGCACAACACATACAAAGATGAGGTTGAAGGAGTAACAAGCTGCTGCAATGTTCAATGAAGTTGTGAAAATTCTCGAGAGATCAAGTGAAGTTGCTAGAATTGTGAAGAAGATGATATTGATTGTTTAGAAGATGAAGTGATAGTAAAAATTATGCATTTGAAGGAAGATTAGGAGGGAAAGAGTCATTTTTGGGTCGATTGGTCAACATAGAGGAGTTACGCTTCATGCCCAATGGAGAGTGCAACATCCCTGCAGACACCAGAGGCAAGAATATGCTAGGGACGACAGTATGTCGTGCAGACGTTTGTATGTTGCGCTCGCGTCCCCAAAAAATATTCCCTCACCGACACACATGACAAACACCAAGTGGATGGAAGGTAGGTGGGTGATGTGGAATTTCACCTTCGGGTTTGATTTTATAAGGTGGAGGGATGCAAAAGGGAATTTACACAAGGGGTGCAAATTTGCTCCTATACAATATGAATCAATTGTATATTCCATGTTTTTCTTGTGTTTTGACCTTGTTGCAAAAGTGAACCTCTAAGGTGTTTTGGACCAATGATGTGAATGGATGATGAAAGGGATGAGTGATATGGGGGATGAACTTTCTAAACTTTTGACAACAATTTAGGCTAAAGGTTTGATGTTTTGATGTCTTAGATAAAAGGTGCTTAATGAACTTGAATTTTTTTAAGGTAGACTTGTGACCTTTAAGATAAACTATCCCAAAATTTCATAACTAACTCAACTAAGTGCATGGAAAAGGATCCATTTCACACACAACATAGCTAAGTTAAGGGATTGGTTTGATAATTGTCTAAGTCTAAAGTGTTGATGTGTCCAAAAGTTTCTAAAGTTGTTGGTGAAGTGGGATGTAAAATGTGTGAAGATGGATGAAATGTTTTGACCCCAAATGTGTTAACCTAAGAGGGACCTTTGTTTTGCAAAAGCAAGATAGTGAGAACCATGTTATACCTCTAAAGTCATAAAACCTTAAGAACTCAATGATTTTGATAAAATAGAACTTGGACTCAATGTTTTTAATACTTTCCTTGTCTCGATTGTTTGCCTTGTGGGAGTCAATGCGTCTCAACAATAAGACCAATGTGTGGTGTGTTCATTTGGTTATTTAATCTTTGATTAAGTGAGATTGTTTCATTACCACATCAAGAAATTCTTAATTAATGTTCAAACTAAAAGATGTCTATGTCTAAGCAACCTTCATTCCACAAAGTCCATTATGTGAAAATAATGAAGCTATGACCATAGTTCCCTATGTTAACTTTTGAAAGTGTGGATTTAGATATAATTCCAAATATTTAGAAGCCTCTAAGGATAAAATCCTTAGGGAAAAGTAGCAATATTAGGACTTTTCAAAAGGTATATATACTTAATCCAAAGGGTTTGAAATTTGATGAATCATGTTGATGTGTGTTTAAGATATTTTGGAACCAAGCAATGTGTCAAACTGACTCACAAGTAATATAGCATTCCTAGCTCGAGTGGGTACGTATCTTCTTGGTGGGCTTACCTCATGCCCCGAAGGGATGATTTTACATGCAACTTGTGGAGGAGTCAAAAGAAAAAGATTCCATTCTCTTTAAGCCTTTTATGCCTTAACCCACAAATCGAACTTGGTAAGTAACTTCTTGGAAGTAAATTCCAATGCACCACTTTAAAGAACGTTTCAGAGATGGACTTGGTTGGCTACTACAACAAGGTTTTTAATGACAACAAACCAAGAACACTCATCGTTAAACTACTGTCCATTGGCCACTTAAGGCTCTTTAACCATTCATATTCCACTTAAGACATGGGATTAGGTGTAGTACGTTGTCGAACCAGGATTGAAGCTACTTTATCATGATTTCACAACCTTTAATATAGCTCACCGATAAACGTTCTTCAAGAACTTACCTATGAGTTCTCCATTGTGGGATGTGTCTCATAGGAAGCTCTCTCTTAATAAGAAAAGTGTTATTTCTCTTCATCCAAGATCACACAAAGCATAAGGGGAGAGGATACATAGCAAGTTACTTAGGGTGACTCAAATCAAGAAAATACACTTGAGTGTTTCTCTTCACCCAAGATTGCACGAAGTGCAAGGGGATTGGATATACACTACAAGTGTATACAAGCAAAGCAAGCACATCAAACACTCATTCATTTTAAACCAACATAGAAAAATGACTTTATTTTAAGCACCAGTGGAAGTGTTTGTTTGTTTTGTCCAATTTTAACTGATATTGCAAAATGAGGTTGTTTGGGTTCAATTCTAACCAACTTTGAAAGTGAATTTCAAGCCCAATTGAAAGCTAATGGTCCTAATATTGTAAGTTTTAAAACCAAGTGGAAGTTTAGTAGTCCTAAAACATAAAGCAAAGCAACATATGAGGGGTTATACCATCCTCTAAGTGTCAAAACACTTTTACAATAACTAGAACTAAGAAAAATTGAAAAATAGAAAATTTTCAATTTTTTTCATTTTTTCTATGTTCTAGTAAATCACATTTTCGGAGGCCTTCGGAGTGGAATTTGGGGTTGAAACTTTCATTAGTCTTTAAAAATTACTTATCAAAGGCATAATTTTTTAGGCATTGAATTAGTACTCTTGGAGACCTTTCCAATGGTGCAAACAGATTCAAATTCTGAGAATCGAGTGGAAAGTTATGACCCCAACAAGTTGGGGTAAATAATTTCCTAGTTTTTTTTTCAAATCTGCAAAACTAGTTAGCCACACAAAATAAAACCAGGTGTTAGTAAAATATTAGAGAGCATGTGAAGTTAAAAATTTAAAGCACATGTGAAAATTAGCTCTTTGTTTTCCTTACCAATAAAAAGTGTCACTGAACACAAAGGCGTCTTTGAAATTGACAAAAGTGTCGCTATAATTGAAGTGTGTTGCTCTGGTGAAATTGAAGTGCATCGCTTTGCAGCAAAATAATGACGTCAATTGCGTCGCTATATCAATAGCGTTGCCATAACTAAATTTGTGATAAATCCAAAAAGTAAATTTAAGGCTATGGTTGAGAATGAAATGAATCTGAAAATCAAATGTTTGAGATCTGATAGAGGTGGTGAGTTTACTTCAAATGAGTTTAGTAATTTTTGTGTAGATCATGAAATAAGAAGGCATTTATTAGCCCCTAGAACTCAACAAAATGGAGTTGTGGAAAGAAAAATAGAACAGTTCAAGAAGTGGCTAGGACAATGATGAAGGAAGCTAATATTTTAGATGTCTATTGGAGAGAAGCAATTCACACTACAATCTACATTCTTAACAAAGGTCAAGCAAGAGTGAACACTTCAAATACTCCCTATGAGTTATGGTATGGTAAGCCTCCTACTGTGAAATATTTTAGAGTTTTTGGAAGCAAGTGTTATATTAGAAGAGATTAAGAAAACTTAGGAAAGTTTGATGCAAGATCTGATGAAGGAATCTTCCTTGGATAATCTACAATAATTAAGGCCTACTAGTGCTACAACAAAATATTAAAGAAGATTGTTGAGAGTGCAAGCGTCAAAGTGGATGAAGAACCACATCAAAGTTCAGTACTAATAGAAGAATATGGATTTGATGAATCCCCTTGTAGTGAAGAAGAAAAGGTCAAAGATAAAGGAAAAGATTTGATAGTTGAAGAGGAAGAAGCTCTGAAAAATCCTAAGACTTCCAAGTATGTGCACAAGAATCGTTTAGAAGATTAGATCATTAGAGATAAGAGAAAAGGTGTGCTGACAATAAGAAAAGATGCTATGATAGAGGAACAAGTAAATTTTTGTTTACTTTATGAGGTGGAACCAAAAATAATGACTGAGGCATGCAAAGATGAGAATTAAGTCAAAGTAATGAAGGGAGAATTAGAATAGATGGAGAAGAATCTGACTTGGGAATTGATCCCAAGACCGACAAATAAGAATGTGATTGATACTAAGTGGGTATTCCAAAACAAGTTGAATGAAGATGGAAAATTTGTTAGGAACAAGGCTAGACTTGTGTGTAAGGGTTACTCATAAGTTGAAGGTATAGGTTTTGAGGAAACTTTTGCTTCGATTGTAAGAATGGAAGCTATCAGGATATTTTTAACTTTCATAGCACATAAAGACTTCAAAGTATATTAGATGGATGTGAAGTCTGCATTCTTGAATGGTGAATTGGAAGAAGAGGTATACATTGAACAACCAGAAGGTTTTTAGTTGTCAAAAGATACAAATATGGTATGTAGATTGAAGAAAGCATTGCATGGACTGAAGCAAGCTCCCAAAGCTTGGTATGCAAGGTTAGATAAGTACTTGTTGCAACAATGATTATAAAAGGTACTATAGATTGCAATCTGTATTTCAAAGTTGAAGGTGAACAAATCTTAATTGTGGCGATGACATAATCTTCAGAGGAAATGAAGGTATGTGCAAAAGGTTTGGAGAGGAAATGCAAAAAGAATTTGAGATGTCAATGTGTGGAGAGATGAATGTCTTCCTTGGTTTGCAGATCAATCAATCTAAGTATGTTAAGGAAATGTTGAAGAAGTTTGGAATGGATGACTCTAAACCAATATGTACTCCTATGGCTATTGGTTGTAAGTTGAGCAAGAATGATAAATCTCCTAAGATAGATTAGACAAAGTATAGATCAATGATTGGTGGACTATTATACTTTATTGCTACTAGACTGAATATCATGCATTCAGTTTATCTTGTGGCTAGATTTCAAGAAGATCTCAGAGAATCCCATGTTGCAATAGTGAAGAGGATATTCAGATATTTGAAGGGCACTTTGGATTATGGTTTGTGGTATCCTAAGGATACTGAATTCTCCTTGAGTGCATATACAAATGCAGATTGGGTTGGATGTGCAGATGACTGGAAAAGTACAAGTGGCAGTGCTTTCTTTCTTGGAAGCAGGCTGGTTTCATGGCTAAGTAAGAAGCAAAATTCGGTGTCTTTATCTACTGCAAAAGCATAATATATTGCAACATCATGTTGTACACATGTGTTGTGGATGAAGCAAATATTGAAGGATATCATAATTTCACATGATGAACCTATTTCTATCATGTGTGACAATAAAAGTGTAATCAATATTTCAAAGAATCTGGTAATGCATTCAAGAACAAAACATATCTCAATCAGGTATCACTTCTTGAGAGAGAAAGTTGCAAAGAATGAGGTGAAGTTGGAGTATGTGCCTACTAAGGATTAGATTGTTGATATTTTCACAAAGGTTCTTCCAAAAGATACTTTTGAGTATCTCTGGGAGAAGTTTGGGGTTATTGCCCCTCCTTCTTTCAAGTAAATGCATAAGTGTGTGTATCTATTCGAGAAGCATTTCAAGATACATTCTTGGTCATGGATTGATGTTGAAGGCTACCTCTCAAGGGAAGTAGGTAGTAGTGGTTGCTAGATGGTGCAGTTAGATGGATCATATTTTGTGCCCCTAAGGGGGAGAGTGCAAAAAAGTAAGTGCAAAATTGCAGTGCAGTTGCTTGCTAGTGTTGCAAGTTGTGTTAAAGTGGTCTATGCAAATGATGTGTGAAAGATATAGGTGTTGCCCTTTAAATATTATCAAAGGGGGAGAGCAAAATAGTTCAATATATGAAAGAGAGTTGGATAAGTCTATGATCCTTTTTCATTGATGTCAAAGGGGGAGGGAGTTAAAGTGGTTGAAAAACCATAGGGGGAGAAAGAAAAAACATGTTGAAAAACTTGTATATGGGGGGAGTATTGTTTGAGGAGCAAAGGAGGAGAGTGATCTAGAATGCAGGCGTTGCTAGTGTTGTAGGAGAAGAAGTTTGTAACGGGAGAGGATGAAGAGTAAAGAGTTGTCCCAGTCAAGGGGAGTCTTTCTTATTGCATTAATGTTGTTGGTTGCTTTTGTTGTTGATGGTTTTTTAGAAAGCAGGTGTTTCCATCAATGACAAAGGGGGAGATTGTTGGAAGTTTGGAGATGTTGGAAGCTTGAGTTGTTTGCAAGTTTCTTGGATGTTAAACCCTTGTATAAAGAGAGTGTTGGAATGCTAATGGTATTGATGGTGTGCCTAGAATTGTTGGTATTGATATTAACACATGTTGGTTTGTCAATGATGTCCTACTTCAGTATAGTTGCAGAGGTTGTTGGCTTGACTTGTGTTTGGGGAGATTTTTGTAGTTGGAAAGTGTTGCATGTTACAGATATTGTAGATGTATTGTAGAGATGTTAGTAATGTTGTTGATGAAGCTAGTTCACTTGGTTTCCAAGTGCTTTTGAGAAAACTTGAATAAAAGAGAGTTCAGTGTGATAGAGTGGTGTTAAGTGTTTTTCTCTACATTTCTTCATGATTGAAGATATGCTCATGTGGTTTGGAAATGATGATCGAAGGTGTTCAGAGGTGTCATATCCAAATTATTAGGTTTTGGATCGTACTACAGTGGAAGATGTGTTTGACAATATGTTTGTCTAGTGAAATAGGGTGTCTGGGAGGAATGAGATTGCTCCACATTTGTCCGTAGTGAAGGTTCTAGTGTTGCAGATCTGGGAATGTGCTATATCATTTGTATCTACCTTCCCTTGAAGTTTTAGGTGTTGGGTTGTTCTATAAAGTTGTTTGGTGTGTTGGATGTCTGTGCCAGTGTGTTTAGTTGCACATAATGAAGGTGTTCTTAAGTTTCAAGTGGTTGTAGTAGTAGTGGTGAATATTTTGATGACATCATGGAATATTCTAAGATGTTGTGAAGTGTTGTTGAGTGGTCCACAAGATGTTTCTAGACCTAGAGAGGTGTGTTTGGAGTTGCTTGTTAGTGTTAGAACAAGTTTGGCTGGCCCGGTATGCTAGTACTAATTGTAGAGGATAATTATTGTTTGAGGAAGTGTTGAGAAGCGTGTCGATGAAGATTTGGGACCCAATTAAGATGTGGTGTGGTCTGCCTTCACTTCTTTATATCGTGGAAGTGTTTGGTGTTGACCTATTTGATGTTGCACGATTGAGGTGTATACGTTTCCTTAAGGCCAACCTAATTGAGATTGTTTTACATCCTGGAGGGTATTAAAGAAAAGAGAATTGTTGTGTGGATTAAGAGCAAAGTGTGTGATGCGAAAGAAGAAAATGTGATCAAGTGTGATGATATGAGTGCAAGCCTTAATGCCTATGACTTTTAGATGCAACAAGCAGAAGGTGTCTACATTTCAGTTTGTTTGATGAGTTGTTTGTGCTTCAGTGGAACTATACCTTCAACATATGAGAGATGCATTGTTAGTAGTTCAAATTGGTAGTGAGCCACCCCTTCTTCTATTTTTCTTTCTTCTGGACAATGAGTTCTTTGACAATGATCCTTTCTTTATCTTTCTAGGTAGTGAGCCCTTGGTAGAGCCTTATTGTGTTAGGTGTTGCAATTCATATATTAGAGAGCTAATCCTCACCATGGTTTTTCCCTTCTTGGGCTTTCCACATAAATTTGGTGTTCTTATGTGTTTGATGTGTTTGCATTACTACTTTACATTTTTACATTTTTGTTAATGCATATTAAGGGTTTAATGGTTGATTAGGGTTTGAAAAGCTATCAAGAGTTTGAATATTTTAAAGTATACAATTGATTCACCCCCCTCTCAGTTGTCATATGCATCTAGCAATATATTATTTGACGATTGAAAGAGAATAATAAAAAGGCCCAATTATATAGTGTAACTATATTAAATGATTAGATAATATTGTATGACCTTGGAGAAGATATTTCATACAACGACAAGTGTAAACTGTATGTTGCAAAGGAGGAAAAGGAAAGGTTGTACGAAGTAGAGTTGATAAGGTCATACATTACAAAGGATACAAGGACAATGACACAATACATCAAAGGAGGTAGCATGTATTGAGTGTACAATCTCCACATCTCTCCCTCCATATGATACAACATATCAACATTATATTGAAATCAGTGAACCACACCATACAACAACCACCGGATCTTTGCATAGTACGTCATACCATCTGTAGTACAAATCTTGTCATTATTGTAACTATGCGACATACGAGAAGGAGAAAGTACAATGTATGGTCTACCAAAAGAATCACCGTATGATAGAATAGTGAAATAGTAAGACAAAGAAGTCAAAGCATACGACTGGAGGGGTGATGTCATTCTCAAATATAACACACTAATGTATGGTAAAAAGATTATAGAGAAAAAGGCCAAGGAAAGAAGGCAAAAAAAAGTTGGACATACGATTCATCATTGTATATCTTCACAACTTCCATCATACAAGATGCAATAAATACTTCTTGTACGAGATACAATAATTCATGCATGAGTGTTTCATTCCAGCCACTTGCCACACCAATCACCAATTTTATCTTGCACAGTACGACAAGAAGGGAAGCAAAGTGAATGACAAGCAATTCTTCTCATTGTATGGTGATGTCATTCCCTTATTGTACGACTTGGCTGCATCATCAAGAAAACACAATTCTCCATCGCACGATAATCAACCATCGTACAACTTTCTTCCTTGGTTGACATCATACATCAATTAAACAATGCAAAATCTCTATTTTTTGGCTCTGTTAGCATTGCTTTTGCCTCTTAAAAAATCATGAAATGAGGTGCGCCATGGGGTTCTGTGTGGTTTCAAAGGTCTTAAAATGAGCTTCAAAAGTTGGACCTCCCACATTAAAAATGTAAAAAATATCAATGACAAACAAATGAGTTGTAAGAGAGTTACATTTGTTGACCATCTTATGATGTATGTTATGCAACTTATGATGCATTATAAGGCATCTTTAAATGAAGATAATGGATCCAAAATGGAGCACCTAAATTGATGAGTGGATTATGTAAAGCTCGTGGAGTCATCATAAGATTTGGGTGTTGAACTTTTAACTAGGAATTCAAGTGCCACATTTTGAATTTAAATTATATTCTAACTTCTAAAAAAATAGATAAGATTTAAATTATATTCTAACTTCTAAAAAAATTATATTACTTGTACACTTATCGTTATATAAAATATGATAAAAGTTCATACTCTAAGTATTAATAAAAACCAAAATTTAAAATAAAAGTTCATTTACTCGTTAGTACTTAAGATAATTTGTGTTCCAATAGCTCTACATTTTGCAAGATGTTTATCCTCGCAGATTTTTTTTTGTAAATATTAGAAAACCAAAATTTAGAATATTTTTTTTAACCCCGTATAAATCATGGAATCCCCTTCCATAGAACCAGTCGCGGGCAGATTAAATACGCGGAATCTTATTCCTGTCATCAATGCTGGCGACTAAACACAAATTACTTAAGCACATATAGGTTCTCAACTGGGTAGTTGAATTCTTTTGATACACTACAGCAAAGTAAGAAATTAAGCGAGTATTAATGTCAGTTTGACAGAAAACATTGACTTTTTTGGTGATTGGTTTTGCGCAATTGAATAGAATAGGGTGAAATCAGCAGAAGGGTGTTGTTTGTGAATGGATGATCTTGCGACATGGATGACAGTCTTGGTAATGGTGCCTGTCATCCACACCATCGTGGAGTGCAACAGAGGCAGAGAAGCCAAGTTTCGCATTGCCCGCTGGTGGATATCTTGTATTTTCATAGTGACAGTCTCTTTTTCCTCAGCATTTGTGTGCGGAATGGGAGGATACTTCATAGCCCATTTCTCTGTTAGCAAGCCCTTGGCAGTCTCTGCGCAGTGCACAATTCTCACCAATAGTAAGTATTTAAAAACATGTTCTCCTGTCCTGCTTTTCTTGGTTTTGTTGTAAAACAAAATCTCGGTGGCATGTCCAAGTCTAAACAAACAGAATTTGAATAAATTATTCGGGGAATAGAAAAAAGTTCTGTTCTTTAAGTTTGTTTCGTATCAATCTGAAAGTTAGGAATGAAGACTATAAGGAGGGATTGTAATGTGATAGTAGCAGAGCAACATTCTTAACATTATGAGAGGCAGGCATTCTATACATCTGCCTATGGGTATAAAGCGATGTCCTCTGCGTATAGGTGAATTGGCAAGGTTTAGTTTACTTTTGAGGTCTACAATGAAGTTAAAATCTGAAGATACAAATTTTGAATAAATTATAAGGGAAATATGAAGGAAAAAAACTGTTCTTTGACAGAGTTAGGAATAAAGACTACCTTCATATGATTGCATCTGGTTTCTACGCTTTACTAGAGTGGCCCTATGAAAAATAAGACCATAATTCTGATCGTGAACTCTAGTTTACAGGGTCAGGCTATGGTGTGCTATGGAGGAAATTTGAGTGTAACCCATGTTTATAAATCTTAAGAATATGGTCTACAGCTTACAAGACACTCTCGTTAAAAGGCTACCCATAACTGTAAATCTCACCCACGATTTATCTGGAAGAACATAACTGGAAAAAAGAAGTTAAATTAGTGCCATCGAAAATTTTTAACCTGAAGTTTATGTGTTTTTGTAGGTGTTGATCTTCGATCAACCAAGGTATGTCAGATGGGGCTGCTGAATTTTCATTCTAAGAATGTTCTATTGTCTACTGGGAACAGCAGATACCGTTGCTACTATGATTATTATTGGGCTTCAGTATTCAAGGTATGCTACGCATATACATTCCCTTTGAGTTCTTTTTTTCCTCGATATGTCACAAATAGTCTCCATTTGGGTCTGTAGCTAAGGCAGGCAACACCGTCATTACATATATTCTTATGCTGAAGTGGATTCCTGTTATAGTGCCTTAGCAGACCGTAAGTGAGGTTTGGAGAAATTCATCAATTTTGGATAAGGATTTGCCTGTATCAATAATAATTGAACACTGAAACAAAGTTATTTTGCAAGTGAAAATGGCTGAGAGTAGAGTAGAGTCTTTGTGTGGAGTAAATTGCCATCACAAAGATATCCCCGCTGTAATAAATAGCTTATAAATTTTAGACATGAGATAGGTAGCAATAGCAAGCTAGAGAGTGCCCAGAAGGTAGGACACTAAAACCAGCAGCAGTTAGTGCCGAAGAGGAGAAGACTGCTCAAACATCTGCAGAAAATGCTCAGGAGCTGCATGAGCAATCTGTAAACATGATAGAAATGAAATTCTTTTTCATCAGCTTGAATTTTGATACATTGGAAAATAGTGTTTTGAATTTTCCTCAAATTTCCAGTGTTGAGAACAGACTTGGAAGCTATTTTCAGAAGTGTTCTTCTTTCAGACGCTCACAAATTACTGCAATTCTTTTATACATTACTTTGGAGGACAATCAAGATAATTAGGCCAAATTTGGGTGCTTTACTTATCTTTTTATTAAACTTATTCATATCAAGCCCTACATCTGAAAAATAAATGATAACAACCAAATAAAAATCCCTAAACTGATTTGTAATTTTCTGAAGCTATTCATTGAACAAATCTTCAAAACTGACCTTTGATTTCCTATATTGTTGATTCAATATTGTATTCCAACATATATTGGCTGAAATATAAGGGAATGCAATGAACGATATAATGAAGGCAATCACATGAGAGAACACAAGTATTTACATTGGAGAAACACAATGTGGAAGAAAGGAAACCTCTTGCAAAGGATATGCTGTATTCACCAATAGAAATGCAAAAAAGAATCACTCTTGGGTCATGAAGCTATCTACAAAGCTTCTCAGCTATGATAAACTGTTGCAACCTCCTCTTCTCTGTCCATTGATGACTGTTTGTGCTTCCTCTCAGCTATCTTCCCTTTTTAGGAACGCTTGGTTTTCAAATTCTTAATCTCCCAAAGTATCTTCCAATCCCAAGAATATGAGCAAAATACCTTGGTAATATCTGAGCTTTGTACAATGATTGAATTTTGACATAATTTTTGGCATGTGTGTAGACACATGTGTAAAGATGCTCTAGTTGGATTTTTCAAGTCATTTTGGACCTTATTTCCCCAAGTTTTAGTGAAAATATGCTAGATCATGTTTTAATCCTTTTTGGAGTCAAATGGATGCATTTTGATTTGAAATTCCATTGGCATGCAGGATGTGCGTCACCATGCTAAAGTTAAAATTTTAAGTCATTTTGACTTCATATGACACAATTATGGGCAAAATACAATCTCCTTGTCTGGATTGTTTGAAAGCACATGATCAAATCATCAATACTGAAGAACATTTCCTTCAGCCCAACAGAATCAACCCATTTGGCAGCAATCCAGCATTGAGCATGTGATCCTTCATAAATTGTCAATTGAGAGATCATTCAAAGATCAACCAAGCAATGTGCTATATACAATCTTCCACAAAAGAGATTTGAATCTTGCAAACCTGTAACAAAAGGTAAAAGTGAAATGAAACATAAACTCTATTCCCATTCTAACAAACTATGGATTTCTCCTCCTTATGCAAACAAAGGGTCTGTCCTTATAGTATCTGAAGGAGATCTCCATGCACTCATTCCATAAGTAAAAGCAGACTAAGACAAAAACTAGGAGAATTATGAGTATTCCAAAATTTGATAGGAAAATACTTTTTCCCATAGTTGGCAGACTCAGACTCGGCAAAAACTCGACAACTTAAAAAAATGCTTAAATTTCTTTAGAAACACATTTTTTTTTGCAAAATTCGATGACAAGTTGTATCCAATGAGTCCATAAATGAGTACAAAAGTGTTTTCTATTAAATTTGATTGATTTGAATACAAATTGAGTACAAAATCGCATCATCATGCAAAATCCTAATGCAATATGAATAGATAGCTGACATCTATTATGAATTTATGATGGTTGCCTTTGAAAATCATCATCATAATTCATAAATTACATATTACAAAATACAACACTTTACATCTTCCTCTTCCCTAATCTAGTGAAAACTTGGGGAGAGGTTGAGGTTCTAATCCTTGGAGTTTGCTGTGGCTCCTCGCTTGGCATAGAAGGCTGTGCTTGTGGCTCTGGCTTGACCTCCATCCTGCTAGTAGATGGCAATGACTCCTCCTTAGCCTAATCAATGTCATCTAATTTTATATCTCCTACTGCACCCACATCCTCCAATGCTTGCCTCTCAGAATCAAGAATCTCATCTTCAGTAAACAATGGGGGCTACTCATTCCGCCCTGTCCAATCACTATAAGGATGAATGCCATCCAAATCAATGAGCTTCTCTGCTTTGTCCTCTACCCTTCTTATGCGAAATTGAAGGTTTTACTACACAAAGACAAGGTCATCGAGGCATCTTTGAGCTAATTTTGTTAGGATAAGGTGACATTAACCTTGTAATCTTATGTCATTTATATGTCTGCGTGTTCCTTGGAATGTGTTGTAGGGGACATGAGAGAAAATCATTAAATTTTGGCATGTTGTAGTTATATTTTAAAGAGGGTTTAATTTCCGTGGAGGTTACACATCAAAAATGGATAAGGCATCTTTTCTAGGTGTCCACTTTGGGAGTTGAAAGGTCTTGGATGGGGCACCCAAGATTGTGTAATGGCCCCATTTTTTGAGTGGTCACCTAATGGGGCTGGTTAGCCTATCCTATTTTCGTAGGCTAAGCCAAAGGGTTAAGAGAATGACCTAATTGATTAAATATTATATTTAATCAATTTTATTGGGCAAATTTGTTGCAAGGTGTGTGCCCTTGGTCTCCTTGTGTTGTACAATGCAGCGCTTGCGTTTGTGACATGGCTTAATCGCCTCTCGTGGATTCATTAACTTTGGTGGTTGTATTGGGCATTAACAGGTCGATCTTTTGGTGCAATGACAACTATCTGTGCAACAATTGGTATTAGAGCCTAGGTCACGGGTTCGAACCCCTCGCTTGCGCTAGGAGGGGATTGTTGCAAGGTGTGCGCCCCTAGTCTCCTTGTGCTGTGCAACACAACGCTTGGGTTCGTGACATGGCTTAGCCGCCTCTCGTGGATTCATTAACTCTGGTAGCTGTATCGGGCATTAACAGGTTGATCTTTTAACGACAATCTTTTGTGCAACAAAATTGAAGAAATGAAGTGACTTCCTATATTTTTATGGGCCATTTGGAAAATAAAATAAATTAAATAAAATTGCCTTGAAGGTGGATGACCTAGGCAAGGGCCTAAAAATGTAATATCAAGGGTCATAAAGAGGTTCACTCCCTTGGAGAAGACAATAAAAATAAAATTAGAATACTTTATTGAGGTTGGCTGAGATTGGAGGAGGAAAAAAAAACAGCAAAAAAAATAAATATTTTGCCTTGAGGTCGGTCAAATTTGGAGGGGAAAGGTGGCCATAAATATAAGAACATTTGAGGTCATTTCAGCATCGATTCATATCATATTTTCATTTGGAGATTCTTCTCTTTGGCTGCAACTTTGGTTGGGTTTTATTCCAAGGACGAAAACCCTTGTGAATACGGTGAGTTGGACGAAAACCTAGCTCATCTTGTGGAGGACTCATAATGGAGTTCTAATTGCACTTCATTGGAGACATTTGGAGGTTTGGAGCATCATTGCATAATCAGATTTGCAGATCCGATTTGGAGCAGTATTGTTGTGGCATTTTGTGTGCATATTGCATTAGGGTTTTGCCTGAATTTGGAGCGCCACTTTGGAGCAGATTTGAGCGCCCATTTTTGGAAGTTGATTTTGCATTTCGGGAGCAGCAAACCCTAAGCGCTTGCCAAGGAAGGATTCACCCATCTAGGGTTTGACGTTTGAAGACTAATTTGCATATTTGTGGTATGTACAATCTTAGTTTTAGATCTAATTTATAGAGCAGAAATCTGGGTGTATGTCTGGCATGTTTGAGCCCATGAATTCATTGAAAAATCAATCCAGAATATTCAATTTTGTAACAGTAGAAGTTACCTACAGAAAATTAGATTTGTATGTGGCATTTGGATGCCCTATCTTGTGCTTTTCATGATGGATTTCATATTTGATATGAATATCAATCGGTAGCATCATTTGGCATGTTTATTTGTCATGTTTGGGCACTTGTATGTTCACTGTGATATTTTGTTTTCAGAAAATAAAAATAATCAGAAATCAGAATTAGGGCTTGAGTAGAAATAAAAATCAGAATTTTAGGGCAGATCCCATTAGGAATATTTCAGTGGTATCAGAGCATTGTTCTTGCCAGCCTGTGGGAACTGTTTTAATGTAGATTCATCGATAGGGCAGAAGAAAATTTGCAGGAAGTTATCAGGGAAAACAAAGAATTTCAATCTTTTATGAGAGAATCTATGGCAGAGTTGGTTCACATCCGAAGGGAGATGAATCGACAACGAAATATCCAATCAGCCTTTTGCAAAAGGAAGTAACTCAGCTAATGGCAGGGTTTCAATTAACACACCCAAGAAGACATTTAGAGCCAAATTTTTACAAAGAGAAGAGGTAGACCCATTTGAGGGAGAACAACTCATACCACCACGAAAGGAAGGACGAAATGGCAAGGTATCATGTTGAATATAATGCCTTAAACGCAACCATTTGACATGACATGTCTTTCATTGAGTATTATGCGATGAAAACAAGAAATGGACATAGGAGGAAAAGGTATCAAGAGCAGCCACAAGACATTTCTATAGAGCGGATAATTGGTTCTTGCACCCACCATGCAAGATCTTTTGTTAGAAGAAGATGTTTTATTGGTTTTCAATGATTGTATGTGTCTCGAAAGATTGATGAAGTGAGGGCAGAAAGGGTTCCACTTGCTGAGCGAAGAGAGTCCATGTTGAAGGAAGATAAACCAAATCATGCAAGACCTTTCAAGCTTTCAAAGGATGAGCCATTGATCAATTTTCCATGTAGCATTGTAGGCAAAATGCATTTGAGAGGAACTTACCTAACCCTAATTCAGGGATGTTGAGTCACAAAAATTGAGGTGTTGAGGATATCTCAACAAATTCCTTATCAGTAAATAAGGATGAGCATTTTGTTCGCAGCCAAAGGTATGAAGATGTTTCAGATTTGTTGCCTCCTATGTCATTGCAAAATTCTTGTCATCATGGAAAACATGAAAGAAAAAGGTGATAGAATAAGAGATACAACTTGCAGTATAGGGCATGTGGACTCTTTGTTTCAACTTCCAATTTTTTTTGTATCTAGGTGATCCTTTGAGGGTCAATTTTTTGATGCTTATTTGGGAATGCATGAAGATGGGAATCCAGGAAAGAGAGATCTATATAACTACATCAAAGAATCGAGAAGAGAAGAAGAAAAATCAGAAGTTATCCAAAAGAGCATTGAGAAAAAAGAAAAGAAGGAAGAAAAGAAAGAAGAATTGCTTCCTTGTGATTTGCAGCCTATGGGTGATCCTAAGAAGAGGAGAAAACAACGTTGTTTCACTTCCCTAGAAGTTGGACACCTAGTCATACATGTGGAAGCCCTAAAGAAGATGAAGCCATGCTCACAAGTTCACTTCAGCAGAATGATGATATGGACAAAGAAGAATCACTTCATGCATCCACAAGTGAGGGGTACATGAGTTTTCATGATAACAATAAGGTTGAAGGGTATGCTGTTATAGAGTTTGCCAAACCAGCAGTGACTGATCAGCCACATGAAGGTATGAATTCTTTTGATGATCCACTATTTGAGTAGAGCATTGTCTTACCATCTCTGCATAGTAGTTGCAAGGAATCAAATTGTGAGTTGGGTGACCTTGAAGGTGATATTGTTAATACATATGAAGGCAATTTGTTATGTGATGAGAAAAATGACTTGGATAAATTGGATCAAAGACATTTAGCATGGCAAGAGTAGTTATTATGGATAAATGAGTAGTTATTATAGCAAGGAAAATCTGTAATTCTGAATTTTAGCTGAAAAAATTGAAGTCAAGTGCTGAAATCCTCTTATGACAGGAAATTTCCTTTATATCTTCTGAAATAAATTCTAAAATTCAAAATAATAGGAACATATATCTGAGAACAGCTAGAACTTGGAATGTGAAGGCTGAAATGAAAGAATGGAATTTATCATTCCTCAACTTGAATACCAAGATTTTATAAACAAATCTAAATTATTTTGACAAGATGGAATAACATGGGAATAATTGGAACCATAAAATAGACATTCACTATCATTAAAATAATAGAGAACATCACATAAGATGATATGAAACTTTATTGAGAAGGTATGAATGTCAACTCAGGCCCAATTTAAGAGCAGTTGGGCACTGCTCTTTGCCATGGATAGTTTTCCACTGACTATCCAATTTACCCACATTTCAAGAAATGTCTTCCTCTAAGGCTAAAAGTCTTTTTATAACTTTTTACCTTTTCATGTGGATGGTAGATGTTTGTAACTCCCCCATCGATTGTTTGTAACTCCCTCTAACACTCAAGATGCTTTTTAACTCAATATCTTACCTAAGACGCTTTGTAATTTATTGCTTTTCTCATGGAACCTATATGCTTTATGATTCTCATATTACCTTTAATAACTCCTACGAATTTCCATGACACATAATTGTCCATATCTTATGCCCCTCTTATTTAAATTGACCTTTTCTTGAATTGCCTTGCTCGCAAAGTAATTGTATGAGCTGGGCGCTGTAGAATTTCAAGGTCTTTTCAACATCTTGAACTAATCTCTCTTCGTACGTAGTGCTTCCCTTGGCACATGGCCAAAGACAATAATCAAATGGGTCTTTGGGAACTTCAAATATTCTATGTCTGTGTAGCTTATTTACATAGACGAGAACAATAGTTTATCTAAATTTAAGTTTCTAGGAAAAGTATTTAGTATTTACCATATTATCACCCACTATAATAATGGATTGCAATGTTTTCTTAGTCATATCCCCAATAAGTAGAAACTGAAGCTGGCACAATTTCGTAAGAACTTCAAGTGACTTCTCTTTAATTTGCAGAAGGTTGCTTGCCAAACTTGTAACTAAGAGCCTATAAGCTATAATGTGCATTGTATTCCCAAAAAGTAATACTGAAGGTTTCACAATCCTAGAAGAACTTCAAATGACATTTCTTAAATTGATGGAAGGTTGCTTGCCAAACTTGTAACTAATAGCTGTAAACTGTGATGTGCTTCAACAAGTTATATGCATGTAGTTGAATGCAGAGCTCCAACTTGTTCCACCTTAGAAGGTAAGGCGACTTCTAGCGACCCTTTTGTGATTTGCAGGTCAACTTACAAAATAATTGCAAATTTGGTTGGAATATCTCTCAAAGATGGAGCCGTGATTTTGAAGTGAAACTGAATAACGGCATTTTCCACCTATTCTTTATTCAAATACGGTACTAGAATAGGGCAGAGTTGGCATATATTGAGAAAGAAAGAAAGAAAGAAATAAATTATATTAATGTCCACAGATGACCGGAAGTATGTAAATGGGACTCAAGAAAACAGCAGTTTACAATAGAAAGTTCTAAGAAGAGAAAAATAGAAGGGCCCCACAAAGGGGAATAACAAAAGCAAAGAAATACAAAACAACTAACAAGGGACCACCAACATAAGTGGTTAATAAACTAGCACATATAGCCAAGAAGAGGGTACAAGAATCCCCAAAGAGAAAACTCTGAGGAACGATGGAGAACATCAAGTATCACAGTCTGGACAAGAAATGGTGAAGTCACTGGTGCCATCATCAATCATTGTGAAGGGATCAACAAGATCTAATAATGCTCATTGGTTGCTCACAACCTTTTCCCCTATCAATGCAGGAATCTCTCTCCCCAAGTGTTTATTGATGTCAACAATGGTAAGAGGATGTTTGCTACAATGGTTGAGTAAACTTCAGTCTCATCTTTGTTGTTAGCTTCATATTTATAAAGACTGTCATTAATACCTTTATCTGCACCGATGATTTCTTGGACTGGACAATTTCCATTTCTGCTGATGGCCTTTACTGTATTGCTTTTGTTATTATAACTTTCAGTAAGCCTATGTAACGATCAAAGAGGGTCAATCACCTCTCCTACTTCTTTGAGATATATGCTAGTTTTAGGGCTCCTTCCACAAGGTGAAGAAAGTGGCTGCAACACCACTATAATGTTTTTGACAGGAACCTATTATTACAGCTGAAAATTTTGCATCCAGAACTTGTAAGTTTGAAATCTGGCTGAAAAATCTGAAGTTGAATGCCTGATATCCACTCTTGACAGGAATTACCACAGTACTTGCTAATATAAATGTTGAAATCTGAACCAACAGAACTAATTCTGAGAATAGTTGAGAGCTTGGAAAGTGAAAGCTGAAATGAAACAATGAAATTTCTCTTTTCTTAAACTGAATCCAGAATTTTCAAAAGCTAATGTTCTATGGTAGGACACTTGACTGCTAAGAAGAGGGTTTTACCTGTTTGTTGATTCCGAGGAACCAGCACCAGTGATAGAGAAAGCAACAGTTTTGGGTTGAGACCCTGGGCATCCCCTTTCACTTTCCCATGTTTCCCAAAGGAAACAAGCATAGAAGCAAAGACTTCAGTGCTAGTAGCATCAAGGAGAAGAGGAAAATAATTGAGTGAACCGACAAATGGATTGACAAAGGCATTCCAAGAATTGGAAGGTCTGCCTCCAACGTGATAAGTGGAGCATGATATAAAGTTGTTGCTGACTATTCATTGCTCAACATATTATTACACAGGCAAGTCATTTTTGGAATTTGAAAACTCCAAGAAGCAAGTGCAGGCCTGTTGGATTAATGAGTGATAAGGTCACATTCTTTGCCTTGTGGATCACCAATGCTGGTTCCCAAGAAGGATGGCAATTGCAGGATGTGTGGTGATTGCAGTTCCCTGAATAAAATTACCATCAAGTGTAAGCACCCTCTTCCAAGGATTGATAATCTACTCGATCAATTGCAAAATGCAACATGCTTCACCATATTGAATTTGAAATCCATGTATCATCAAGGTCAGATGGAAGAAGGCAGCATTTGGAAGACTGGCTTCAAGACTAAGGCATTTATGCATGGTTATTACTTCAGGTTGGGTTATGCAATGTACCAATGACCATCATGAAGTTGTTGAATGAATGTTCTGCTCTCTTTTTGATTCCTTTGGGATTGTCTACTTGGATGATAAATTCATTTTGAACAATGCATGGAAGAACATGTTGAACATCTGCATTAGGTATTTGACATCTTAAAAGAACAAATCACTATTGAATATAATGAAATGTGAGCTTACACAACAATCTTTCGCATATCTTGGATTTTTGGTTGGCAGGGAATAGCTGAAATTGATCCAGCCAAGATGGAAGCTGTTTTGAAGTGCTTAATGTTCATTAATGTCTCTGGCATAAGGAGCATTTTGGGGATCATTCAGCACTTTCAAAAAATCATAGTTTATTGCTCTAAATGGCGGCAACTCTACAAAATTTGGCGTTGAATGTTAAGTCTTTTGTCTGGGACAAAATTCAGGAGAATTAATTTGAGGAATTGAAGAAGATTTTGCAGTGTTCCAATTTTTGCAAGTTCAATTTCTAACTCCCTCTAAAGACTAAAATTGAAAGAGATGCATCAAAATATGCATGAACAATATTAATGCAGTTAGGAAGGCTGGTTTGCTATCATGAAGAGCTGTTCTTGGGAACAGTATTCAACTATCCCATATAGACAGAATTGTATCCATTTCTGTAAATCATGAATAAATTTGAAGCATAATCTACAAAGTTAAGAGGTTGCAATCCATACAAATCACCATCCTTTCAAATATTTACAAACACAAAGCAAGATACAACTGTCTTCACATTTTAAGTGTTGGTTTTCTACAACAATTTAATCTATTGATTAAGAAGGAACAACCACCGAAATTGTAGGCACATCAAGCCACACCTAAGGAAGGCAATTTTAGTGAGTGTCATTAATTCAGCTTATTCCATTCAGGAATGTAGAGTTCAAGGACAAGTATGCAGGGGATCCAGGGATTCAGGGACTGTGTGTGAAATTGCAAAAAGTGCTAGGCAAAGACCTCTCATGAGGTAGTTTTAGTGAGTCATTATTGTAGCTTGTTCCATTCAGGAATGCAGAGTTCAAGAAAAAGTATGCAGGAAATCTAGGGTTTCAAAGACTATATGAAATTGCAAAAATGGTAGGCAATGTGGTCTCATGAACAATATTTTGTGTCTGGAACCTTGAAAGAGAGGTGAAATATTATCTGAAAGATGGGCTGTTGTATGGAAGGGACATGGTACACATACCATGAGAGATAGTAGAATCTGACTTATGAGAGAAGCTCACCTCTATGGTAGTTGATTGTTGTGGAGTTGGCAAGAATGTGTTTTGTACAGATATGGTTATTTAATATTGGCCCAAGTTGCTTTGCTGGTGTAGCCATATTTGTACAAGGATGTGTGCTCTGTGGTACGAGTAAATTAAGTAACTGGAAGCTATGATAGTATGCCCCATTACCAATACGCTACTGACTGTGGGAGAGAATATCCATGGAATATATGGATGGTTTACCAAATTAATGATAAACTGTTTGTCACAACAGATTCTTTCAGTAAGATGTATATTTTAATTCCCTGCATGAAGACCATTTCTGGCTAATAAGCAACACAGAAATTTTCACCATTTGGACCCACTTTGGTTTACTGAAGACTATGGTGTTAACTCGAAATACTTAATTGCTGAGCAGTTTATGGATCATGTTGTGGAACATGATGGATCCTAGGTTGTAGAGGTCAATAACATTCCACCCACAAACAAATGGTCCAACTTCAGCAGTTAATTAGATCCTTTTTTTCATTTATTAATAGACCCTTTCACATTTGTTAAGGAGATAAATAAGAAGAATCCCATACCATGGGATGAGAGTTTACTATATATCTATATTTTTCTTGGTTTTGTACCACAAATATTATTTGATGTGATGCTTAGGTAGCAGGATTTGGGAAAGATGCAGAGAGTTGAGAGGTCAATAAAGAAACCAGATATAGCTATTGTAGAGAGAATCAAGCAGATGCATCAAAAGTGCAGGAGCAGGTCCTGGAGTCTCAACAAAAGTATTAGGGTAGGCATGACCAACATGGAGAAGCAGATCACTCCTGAGTTGGAGATCTGGTCTGGTCACACTTTAGCAAAGAAGTATCTTAGGATATGATACTGCAGCGCAAAGATTTGCCTGCCAATAGAGGTGACCTAGAGTAATTGTAGATCAATTTCAATGGACAGTTCCCAAGAAATTAAATTAGTTTCCAGTTGAACAGGCTGTTATACAACTGTGATCCAGCTTCACTTTGCATGTTGTCTGGTGTCAGTGGTCTGGTGCAAGTTCCTAGGCCATTTGATGTTGGCTGTTTGTAGTGTGTACCACCTCTGTTAGTTGTCTACACAAACTCCAGGCCATTCATGCATTCTTAACGAGGTAATACAAGTATTATGAAGGTCATATGTGCTCCTCAAGGCAATCTGTTGATTCAAAATGGATCAACTTTTAGGTATAGCCCATCTCCGCTGACATAAGAGCTCTAAGAGGTTTGAATGCCCCTTAGAAGACATACTCTTCATGTAAACATTTCCTTCAAAACATGTAAATGACCAAGCAATTTATTGTATAGGTGCCTGGAATAGGTGGAAAAGGGTTCTAAAGGACTTGGGAAGGAGTGTGAAGGAAAAGTGTAATGACCACCCTTACTTTTTTCCAAATAATCTCAACTGAAAACCAAGCAACAGGCAGTCTCTGATACACCTTCTGATCACCCAAATCCCAAGATGGGCAAGGTAAGAGCATACGGTGCTTAGGATCACACTTCTACTCAATCTGCTACTGCAATGAATTCCATGCAAATGAGTACGTACACACAAGGTGTACACGACGATCACATTCCACGCTTATTCAGCAGAGTGTGTAATGTGCAACACAAGCATGCACCAGGCGTCTGAGCTGACCACTTCTATGTGTCTTCAATGGATTGCATGATAAACAAAATGAACATGCAAGTTACAGGCATGAGTTAAGCTTTGATTCAAACCAAAATGGTTGATAATACTCGGCTTGGCCGGTTATGAAATCCTATATGTATTCGTGGTAAACCGGCCAATATTACATTATGGAGAAATGCATGCACCAAAGCAACTGGTGGTACAACCATCTAGATACTACAAACATATATTGTTGCAACTAAGAATAACTGATTACAATGATTAACAAGAGCTGCAATATAAGCTTATATTTCTGATTTTCAATTTGAAATACTGTTTCAATACACTTCATGAAGTAATATCACTGTGAATCATATGAAATAAAAAGGAAATCATACCCAAGTGAAGGACAGTAGTAGTAGATGATGGAGAAGCTGTGAAATTCACTGAAGTAACACTAAAAATCACTATCAAACACTTATACCCAAGTCTGGTATAAAATAATAGCCAATATGAGTCTGAAATAATATTGAATATCATGTAGAAATCAGTCAAATAACACAATGCATCATTCCCATCACTGCTCAAACACTGCAGTTGATGTAGGAACCCTGAAACTCACTAAAATCTCATTGTTCACCATGAAATCTCAGTTATATTCAAGTCTGAAATTCAAAACAGCGAGGAAAAGGTCTGAAACACCATCAAACCCTAGTGCCACAAACCTCAAACTCCTTCCAACATAATTTGATCAACAACAAATCATCTCATAATGAATCTCCATAATCAAGCGCCTCCATACAACCAAGAATCACTCTAGAACAAGCTGCAAACTAACTCAGAAACTCACACACATGCCATATTCCAGCATTGGCACCACCCCCATGAAATGGTACAACCATTTTAGCAAGGTAAATCAACACTTCAAACTCTGCAAAACCTCAACACATTAGTCAAACCAAAACTTCAACATATATCAGCAAACCTCAAATTCTTTTCCAAAAACAACAAACTCCTTCGAAGCACCAATGTGATTTATAAAGTGAAATCACCATAAATGAGCTAGGGAGGATCTCTCACCACCGAAACCAACAAAACTCAAGAGGGTTTTTCGTCCTCAAGGGTTTTTGAGAGAAATACGAATTCTCTCCAAAATGTAGAAGCAAAATCAAATTCTTCAACCCCAACAATGAGCCTTCAACCTCCTTTTATAACTTTTTGAAGCAATAAAATATTACTTTTTTCCTTATTTGCTCCAAAACTACTCCTATAAAATAAATAATTAACTTTATGGAGCACTTTTCACCTTTTTGAGGAATAATAATGATTTCTCATGAATAAATTTTCTTTTCCAAGGTGTCCATTAGAAATAACTGTTCAACACCTTTAAAATGAGCTATTACACTTAGTTGTCCCTTTCATTATTTCCAACATTGGACAACTCGAGTGAAATATTAATTAAATAACTCAATAATATATCCAAGTTGCAGAAAGCACCCAAATGATATAATTTTGCAATTTTGATCATACCAAAGTGATATTGAAGACTAGGAACAATGACTAGAGGCAACCAGGTGACTTTTTAAAAAATAGCCCGCTCCTCCAAGAAGTTCAGAAATCGATTCTGAAAGTATCAAAAGGCTCCAACTAACCAACTGAACTCAAATCCAAGAACAATTGCTTTGCAAGACTAATCAAATGCTTCTCCAAGAATGTTGGAGTTCTCCCTAACTAACCAGTTAGCATCCGGAAGACTTGGAAACTGGCTAAATGTGCACGAATTGGCTAAGCACCAAAAGGGGACATTACAAAATGGCTTCTGCATTTCTCTTTATTTTATTTTTAAGATAGGTCACAAAGATGGGATTGTGCTGAATTGAACCTGTCCTCATACATATATGGTTTTGGTCATGATGAGACCCATCCCTGAAACAACAATGCACAAAGACAAGTATGGTCATGACTGAACTCATCACCATAAAATCATTAATGAGTTTGTTCATAACATAACCCGTCTTGAATAAGACAAAGAAATCAACTGCCAAACTCATCACTATAACACCGTTAATGAGTTCTAGCTGTTGAGTTGGTTCACAGTTTGGAAGCTTTTTTCGTGGTTTTCTAGCATGTTTGGTGAACAGTCATCTGGGATTTGATTATGAAGTGTAGACAATAAGAGGTGTGATAGCAGTGAACAAAGACAATAGGCAGAACAAGGAGGATAGGTTAGTGTTTGTATCAGGCCTTGCATTTTGGTGTAGTGAGTTTCATGCACAATCTCACTTACTAGTGTTTTCCCACACTGGACTTCTCTATGGTTAACGCTTTCTTGTTTTGTTTGCGCATGCTGTTATTCACTTCTTTTCCATGCTCATGTTCAGCTCTTCTTTTCCTTCACAAATTGTTGCAATGTAGATAACTCTATGAATGTATGTGTATGGGCATAGTACTAAAATCTGCACTAGGAACAATATAATTCAGTCATAGACTATGTAAGATTTGTGTTACCGAATTTAGACAGCAGCACAACCTGGCTAATATTACTGGCCATATGTGTCCTCTTTGAGGCCATTAGTACCATTTAGTGAATTCTTCCATATGCCGCAAGTTTCATCAAGTCCAATACTCTTTTGGTCATTTGTTTACTTCTCTAGGCCATTTTTAAAAGATAGTTTATTTGTACAATTAGAGATCAGGGTCAAAAGAAATTAGAAACTAAGCGATCCATACATTATTGGATAAATACTTATGGTCAGGTGGTTGAGAGATTGGTCAATGATGTAAGGAGTTTTGTGGCAGAGTTAGACGGAAAAGAGGTGAAGAAGTAGAAGAAATGTTTTTAGGTGATAATTTTGGCCATAGTTGAACCAGTGCAATGTTTTTGGCTGCATTCAAATTTGTTACGCATGTCAGTTGTGGGTAAATTTGACAGAGAGATTCAGGCAGGGTTTAACCCATCCTAATGAGACAGCAGTTTATGGTTGCAAATTTGTCAGCTCAAAAGTCTGATTTTCTGCTTTAGAGAGATCTGATAGTGTGCCATAGTATTGATAGTTGGCCATTTCTCATTTTTACATGGATATTTTGCTTGTTGTGGACTAACAACTTAAGTAGGTGCATTTTGGGCTCACAATATAATGCAGTCATTCTAATTTTCAACTTTTTAGCATCTTGAGAGTCTTTATGTGCTCACTAAGTGTAGGTGGAAGGATGCTTCTTGTTCTTATTTATAATGGACGTTATTTACGGAACAAACATGTATGTTGTTGAGGTGGATTTTAGACTTATATGTATTAAATAGATGTATGCTTTGAGTGATGATTGCTGCAAATACAATTTGAATACCCCAAGGGAGTAGAAAAGTAGTCAACTCACTTTCAAAAAGATGAGTTTTGGATTTCCAGTTTGGTAAGCTTTTGTGGGACCAAAATCCTTCTTACCAAGAAGGTGTGATAAAAGAATTATCAGTTAAGTGCCAATGGTTAGGTGGTTAGGTGTTCAATCCTGCTTAAAAGGAATTTTTAGGCAAAATTGAATAGAAAAGAAGTGAAGAAGTGGAAGAAATATCTGTAGGTGACAGTTTCAGTCACAGTTGAACCAGCGCAACATGTTTAACCCTATGAGAATTCATCATGATGTGAACAAAGCATAATTGACAGGTCCACTACGGTCAAATGTGTCTCATGTAGAACAAAGGAACATAACTGAAAGGTCATCCCGGGACTTGAAATAGTTCTCCTTCTCTGCATGTGGAAGATGTTAACTTTCCTCTTATTTGACCAATGTATTCATCCTTTAGTATAAATACATCCATTGGGATATGTACTGGTCAATTCTTCCTTTTTGGAGAAGAATTCTATCTTTAAAGAGGAAATTCTTCCTTCTTGGGAAGCCAAGGATTGTAGAGATAGAATTGTCATGAGAGAGTTGCATTTTAGTCATGCTAGCCTTAAGGTTATTGGCAATTAAAGGTAAGAGGTCCATTGCTATATTTTCTAAGGATTCTGTGATTGCATCTAGCCACATTAGAGTTCAATAAATTAGGTACAAGCGTGAGAATGCTAGAAGAGAGGTGTTCTTAGAGGCCCTTGATCTTGTACAAATTGATATTCTTCCTTTTTGGAGGGGAATTCTATCTTAATAGATGAAATTTTTCCTTTTTTCAGTCATGCTAGTCTTTGCGTTAATCAAATTAAATGTAAGACGTCTATTGCTACATTTTCTAAGGATTGTGTGATTACAAGTAGCCACATTGGAGTCCACTAAATTAGATGCAAGTGTGTGAACGGTAGAAGAGAGATATTCTTAGAGGCCCTTGATTTTGTACAAATTGATTTTTTAGCGGATTATTTTGCTGTAGTTTTTCCTACATTGGGTTTCTCCAAGGTGAATCTCGAGTTATCCTTTTGGTTGTGTATTGTTGTATTCCAATTATTTGTTTATGCCATGTTGCCACTAGTCTCTAACAAGTCACAAGTGGTTATTGATAATGGGAATATTCCTATCTCAAATAATTTCAGCTCTCTATGTTGCTAAATATTAGTATAGAACTCATGAGCAAGTCACAAGTGGTTATGGATAATGTGAATATTCCTATCTCAATTAATTTCAGCTCTCCATGTTGCTAAATATTAATGAATTTAGGATTGTATTGGCGATTCTTGCTGCAGGACTATCCACGTGTTTACATTTGGATACTTTTTAAAACCAGCCACATGCCCACCTCTCTCCAAGGCATCTATATACCCTTAAGAGATTCTAAAATGCTTTTCCACTAGGTTGTCTGACTCACAAAATAGACATCAACTAAGAAAAATTATTGTAAACCAAATTCCTAGGATTCTTAGTATATACATAAATTCCTCTCTTCTTGATGATGTAATTACTGTAGTTTGCTATTTGTTTTCTCAAAATGATGTGTTGGTCTTCAAAGCATATTCTATCAACACTCCATATGCCTACTGTTCTTGTTCCACTGGTTATCTCTGTGTTTCTTTTTGTTTCTAATTTTTGAAGATGACATCCTTTCCCTTTCAATTGCTTCACTTGATGAGGAATTACTGTCAAATACTTAAGTTATAATGTTTGAAACTACTTCCTACTTGATAACTACCTCCTTATCTGCTCTGACTTGGTAACCGTCATTTAAAGAATTGCCTGATAAACTCAATGCCTTTAAATCAGTAGATGTATTTGGCACCATATACAAATGTTTATAAATTAATTTGATGTTGATTTATTCATATTTTCAAAACCCTCTCCTAAGAAAATTTGAATACATCATTCACAATTCAGGAACGTTATGTAATGCCTAAATTGGTTTGTTTAAAAGCATTTGCCAGGAACAAAGATCTTTGGAAAATTTAAAAGCATTTTCCTAGGAATGAGAATATTTCTTTGGAAAAGTTAAAGCATTCTTATGGTATGCTCTAGAGCATAAAATAGAAGACTGTTCATACTTCATAGTTTTACAGTTGGCTGTAAAGTACCTGCAATAGATCAGTTATATTTTACTGTTGTTTTTCTAACAGTTTGAGAAGGCATTCTTGAAAGGTCAAACACATTTGTGTATAGTCTGTAATTGGACGGTTGTACTGATTTTTCTTTTAAACCATTATTTTGAATATTGTACATTTTACATCCAATGATAATTCTAGTGCTAGAAATGTTATTTGGTTGCTAGCAGCATCAACACTGTTTATGGAAGTTGTAGTAAGTCGATAATCCATACCTTTTCTTCTCAAGTACTCCAGGTTAACTGTTCCACTGTGTTTGGGAAAGAACATTAGAGGGCATTTTTTGGCATTCTGCTAGAGTTTAATATGTGATTTGACTTTACAGGTTGAATATAAACCACATGCATTAAGTCAACCAATACAAGCAGCAGCTGAGGCCCCAAAGGAGGCTCTTCCAGTTGACTGTAGGCCCAATTTCAGCTCTGCATGGAGGATCAAAGATAAGTTCAAGGTATACACATGGATCACTTCTTGAACAGTTATTTCTACCATGTTTATGAAAAATGTTGTAAATAGAAAAGAACATTTTTTGTGCAAGCATCTTCTCTCCGCTCCTTGTTGGGTGGAAGCATAGTGACATGTGTGCCATGACCGTATTGTGTTGGATGACAAGATACAAGGGATATGTTGGAAGGGATAGTACAAAACACATTTATGTGAAGCTTGTCACTTGAAGTTACATTTTTTCTCAGGTTATTTGCCTAAGTTTCTTGGCATTGAAATTTGGAAATATGGAATTAATTAATTTGGCTACATGAAACAGAAGCAACTAGCTTTCATTCTTTTGAACACAAGTGCTGTTGCAACAAAGCATTTTACATGCTCTTAACCTCTCTCAAGGATTATGCAAAAGGCCCTTTCAATCCCAAAAAACCCTTAATGCAATTTATCACCATTTTGGGCAATAATTAGTCCAAAAATGCAAGGGGCAACAAGCTTTGGTTGTGCCATGTTAAAATATTGATTTTCATGGTAGTTACAGTAGGGTTGGACACCATTTATAAGGTGAGAATGGACATGGGGTTAAAGTTTGTGCAAAAATAAAGTTGGAAGCTATGTACCTCCCATAGGGGATGTTTTGGAGATGGGTTAGAAATGTTCCCACCTCATATTAAATTCTCAAAAAATTCAGTAATGTTTTCGAAACATTGAAGTTTGCTCAAGAAATGGTAGGGGATGACAAGTGTAATGTCCCCGTTTTTCGGCCCTCTTAAGGAATAATCATTATTTTAATTATTTAATGTTACTAGGCAAAAAGTGCAAAGTCAAAAAGGTAATATTAAATAAATATATTAAAAGATTAAAAAGTGACATACTTTAATGATAAATTAATAAAATCACTTTATTAATAATATCTTCAAAAAGTGACTTAAGTATTAGGAGTCACATCAAGGGGTCATATCAAGGGATCACATCAAGGAGTCACATCAAGGAATATTAAAATATTCTTCTAAAATCTTGTTGAACACTCTTCTTGGGTCTTTCTAGAAGATCAAAGAGTTCTATATAAAGGGGAATTGAGAGCTCATTTGGGGGAGGTTGGATGAAGATATTGAAATTGGTTTTGGTTTTGGTTTTGGAGAGTTATCTTCTCAGGGTTTGTGAGGACGGAAACCCTTGCAAGCAGCATTCTCTACGTTGTTGAAAGATACAGTTTGGAGAATTCTTGGTGATTTCACTTTAGGAATCACAGGTGAGCTTCATTACAGATCGAGACTTACAGTTTGGGCATCAAAGTTATATTTCAGATTGGAGAGTTCGTATTGTAGGGCAGATTTGAATACACTAGCAACAGATTTAAGAAGTTTCAATGCTTTTATTGCTGGCCGTACCATCTTCCTAAGCTAGCCATACATCTTGGAGAGATGGCTGATCATTTGCAAGGACGGCTAGGGTTTCTGGAGGTTGTAATGCTTCATTTGGGTTCGTCCAAGGTTGGAGAGCTTCGTGTGTGCAACTTTTCTGCCATTGAAGGTGATTCTGGCAGTTGGCGTCCATTTTAGAGGGTTCTTCAAGCACATTTCTCTTGTGAGTTCCAAAATTGTAACTCCCAAATTTTCTGGGTATTGTTGATTTAGATATTAGGGGATATTTTATGAACTGGGTTATCATTATTTTGGTAAAAAGCTAAGTATTTAAGCTTGTAGAAAAATCTGGAATTTTCAGTTGTAAACCCTCTATGTAATGTTCACTTTTGAGTTGAAAGTTTAATTGCAATATCTTCTATTTTTGTTGCAATATATTGTTGTATGAATCATTGTTAAAACATCTCAAAACATTCATCAAAAAAAGAAAAGAAAAGTGCAAACCGGGCGGCACACTACAACAAGGGACATCCAGGGAACCTCTAGATGTCCCTCAACCATCTTGGGGACAACTATTTGTCCCCCTATGGCCCAGTCAACATAAAATAAAAAAAATAAAAAAAAAGACGCAAAATTGAAAAAAAGGGATGGGTGCACCCACAAGGACCCCCACACCCTTTTACACCAACCCTAAATCTAAAATAGCTACACTAACAATAGAAAACAAAATACAAACTCATTTTGCCATTTTCCAAATTGTGAAGAAGATGACAAATGAAGATAAAAGTTGGGAAAAGAGAAGCGATCAACAGTGAGAAAAAAACAAGAAAGCATCAAATCTATGTCATTTGATGTAAGCTTACTATCCATTGTTCATTTGCACAAACTCTTTTGCATTTTTTCCCCAAAGTTTCAAACACTTAGGAAGGTTTGTTTGTTTTCTATTTTGTGTTTGCACTTGTAGTTGTGTTTTGAATTTTTAACAAAAAACAATGAGCAACAATGAGGGTAGTTATGGTGAAGAGGTTCAAATTTAGGAAACAGGTTGTAGAAGTACTATTTGGGGTTCTTTTTCGGAGTGTTGCAAGGACCGTGAGTCAAAATAACCCATTTGAACTTCTCAAAATCTATGCAAAGGGCTCATTTAATCCAAAAAAAACTTATTTTACAATTTGCAAGTCATAAACAAAGACAAGAAAAAAATTCAGGGGGAAGTAGAGTATGACCATGTCATTTGTGCAATTCGTATCTTTTGTGTATAAGTGGACACTACGTAAAAGATTGTGAAAAAATAACCCTAGTTGAGAAAGTAGAGGTGACTAGGCTGTACATGGAGGGTGAGATAAGAAATAAGGGAATGCCAATAGAGACTATGCAACCTAGCATATCATTGCCTACCCAAAGCATAGATGTTGAGAGCCAAAGGGGAAAGTGTTCTACCAAGGGAAAGAGAAGGGTTACTAGTGCCTCAAGGATGTTTAATTTGCAATTATGAGAAGAGGTTGAGTCTTCTATTGCAAAAAATTTCTTTGCCAATTCCAAAAGTTTTTATGTGGCACATTTTTCTTATTTCTAACAAATGTTCAAAGATGCAATTATTGCTGGTCCCTCATTTGCCTCCCTTGGACAGCATAAAATACACTCCACCCTCCTTGATAGAAAGTATTATAAGATATGTAGTGATAGAGGAAATGAAGCAAACTTGGATAAGAGATGGCTGCTCTATCATCATGGATGGATGGATCAATATTAGACATTGACCACTTATCAATATCATTGTCACATGTTTGGCTGGCTCTTATTTGTTTAGACCTATTGATTGTTTAAGAAAGAAGAAAGATGTAAACTTCTAATTTCAGATTTTGAAGGATGCTATAGAAGAGGTTGGGCCCTCTAATGTTGTACTAGTGGTGATTGATTCAACTCTTATATATTAGTTAGTTGGCTTGATGATGGAGGGTGCTTACAAGCATATACTCTAGATCCCATATTATTTTCATGCGTTGAACAATACATTGAAAGACATTGAAAAAATAGATTAGGTGTAGGCAGTGGTGGTAGAAGCTAGAGACATACAAATATTCATTTGCAACCATCACACATCACTTGTTTTGTTCAAAAATTATTACTAAGAAGGAATTCCTCAAGTTTGTGGATATTAAATATGCTAACTACTTTATTTTTTTAGAAAGGATGCTTGAGGTGTAGGGGCCTTTACAACTAAGGATGGTTAATCTAGAGTGGGGTGGATGGCTAGAGACAAACATGGTTGAAAGAAAAAAATTGAAACAAAAGATACTTGCAAATGATTGGTGGTCCATAGTGAGGTAAGAAATTGCTAATTTTATTTGCAAGCAAATGTATTCAAAATATTTAACCTTCAAAATTCTTGTTAAATAAGAAATGAACTCCAATTGTTTAAATCACCTATGAATCTTGTGTGAATCCACCTATAGATTGGCTAGGAGGGTTTTCGTCCTCGAAACCAATTTTGCCATAGGTTTTATGTCCTAGGTTGAAGATGAACATTTGCTCTCTTCTCCAAATTGGGGTTTGTAAAATGAAATGCCAATGCCAAGAATGCCTTTGTTCTTTCCAATTTCCTCCCTTTACACACTTTTTCCCAAAATAATAAAATGTTATTCATTTTCTTTCCAGAGTGATTTTTTAATTTGATCTTTATATTTTGGGTTCCCATAAAGTCACTTTTCAATTTATCTATTCACCTTTATAAAATTAAAATGATTAATTAAATAGAAGTTGCCCGAACTTAGACAACTTAATTTAATTAATGAATTGTTCCCTTTTTGCTCCCAATTAGCCTAGAAGAATTAAAATAGGCTAAGGGTCCTTGTTTGGTGTTTACACCTACAAAGGGGACATTACATGGGGCATGGCAAGAATGCATCCAGTTGATAATACTTGCCACTTGCCTCTTACTAGTTGCTAGTTCTTTTGTTATATAGAAGAATTGGTCCACATACAACTTCCTCTAGGAAGTCAAGATGAAAAGGCTTACCTCTCGACAAGTGGAGATGTTGATGACTATGCATAATGTCTTGAGGCTTTAGGATTGACACTCTCCCGAGTATTGTTAGAATCCAGTTGCATGTTGGGATGTTGATCTCGAAGATGCTACACAGGTTGATAAGGTGGCACAAAATGGATTGGTTAGAGTTTTGTTGGATGAGGTAGCCCCTCATAGTGGTAGTGACTTAGATTCAAACTTCGATTTTTGATGCAATTGTGGCAGATGTTGATTAAGTGTAGTGATGATTTTTCTATGTTTTGTCATTTTGTAGTTGAAACTTGCATCCTTTGGGTATTTTTGGTGTAATTTTTTATATTGACAATGAAAGCAACTAAAATTTGTTTACTTGTTTGTTGACTCTTATGTGAAATATGTATTAAGGTTCTATAATGTATACAATGAATGCTTTATAGATGTTATTATATGAATATATGAAATTTCTTATATTTTTTAATTTTCCTTATTTTTTTAATAGTTGTACTCTAAAAAATGGCCTCCCAAAAAATCCGTCTTGGAAATGAATCCCTTTGTCTCCCATTGTCCTCGTCTTTGAAATTTGGTGTTATGTAGGTTGGAAAAGAGGGTTAAATGGCAAAGTTGGTTGTGGAGAGTGAGGCAAAAACTAGATGTATGTCCATGCCATCTATTCTAGAGTATTCCAATATATTAGTTGTTGCTAGCAGGGGAAAGGGTTCTGATAGAGGGAAGAGGAAGGCCATTATAGGTGGGAGAAATACAATGGTGGGGTTGTTGAATTTGCAAGCATGTGAGGATGTAGATGATTTAGTAACCAAATATTTTTATTCCTATGCCATTGTAATGTCCCCTTTTGGGGATATACCTGGTTTTTGCCCAAAAATAACAATTCCAACAAATGCAATTCATTTACCAATAGAATTCTATAAAATTACATAATTGCAATACAATTTAGAGAAAATCTTAATTAATTAATATCAAAGCATTAATAACAAGGATCTATGATCATATACAAATAATCTCTATTGAAATCAAAACATCCTAAATTCATTAGTATTTATTTCATAGCTTATTTCCAATAGCCAACCACATTAGGAATCCGATGGGAAAGCTTGATAGGACATCAGGAGACTGTCCTCCTCGACCAAGCCTAAGGGCACGAGATGGGCCTCCAAGTCATTCGACCCCTTGGCCCACAAGTATGGTAGGACCTCTAGTCCATCCATCTTGGGGTTGGCATACTTGATGAGGGAACCGATACTGTTGCGTCTTCCTATCAAAAATTTCACACTAACTCCAAATAGATTACTGCGCTTTTTCTGGATTCTATTCCAAATCAGATTTGATTTCTTTTTAATTGCTGCCTTTAACAAATGATTCAACCTCCTTTATATCTCCTTCATGGGGTGGGGGGGAGGGCGTGGAGGGGCGGTTGGTGTGAATAGTCACATCTTTTTATTAGCATCCTCACCTTGGTAAGGGATACATCCCTTCATAACCAACTGCTGCCTTAAACTCCCTTAATTTTAATTATTTATTTTATTGTGGGACCACTACATTTACTAAAGGTCGCTGCCCTTTGTAGATTAGCGCCACCTTATTATTTCTTTGGCCAGCGATTACTATTAATTCAAAATAGGCTGTGATCATGGGTTGTGGTCTATGGTGGGGGAATGACAGCCATTCCATTTCATGTGGCATGGTTTGTTTATTTCAAAGACATGTTGAAAACAACCACAATTGAATCCTCTTATGCACCCCTTGAAGAACATAGATTGTGCACCTCCCTCTTTGACAAACAATATTTAAATGTGAACATGTTGATGGAGGACATAAGATAAACATGGATTAGGATAGGTGGATTGATATTTGATATTGATTACTCATTAGTATTATTGTTATATATCTAGTTGCTTTATATTTTCTTAGAACTATTAATTGCTTTGGGATCAAGGATGGGTGGATTGATATTTGACATTGATTGCTCATTAATATTATTGTTATATATCTAGCTGGTTCATACTTTCTTAGAGCTATTAATTGCTCTAGGAAATGCGAGGACACATATTACGAATTTTAGCTTTTGAGAGAGGCCATAGGGGATGATGGGCCTTCTAGTGTTGTGCAAGTTGTGGTAGATTCGATTTGTGTTTGTAAGCTACCTGGTTTGATGATTTTGTAATGGAATAATTTGCATAAGAAAAGAATATAATAGGAAATATGCTACAAATACTTGAGAATATAAGCCACTTCGAGGGGGTGAACCTCCAAATATCTCTAATGAGAATACAATTTGCAATATGACGATTGTAAACTAACCACTAGCTCCTATATATACTTAATTATGCTTTGGCTGCCACCTAGACCAGCTTAGATACCTAAATATAACACCTATGATGATAATTATCTAAATAAGACTATTTAATTAAGAGTTAAGGTTGTCACAAGCCGACCACTCATAACCCTATGCACACTATAGGATTAAGGGCATAGCATGTTCCCTTTCTTCATAAAAGTATTGTACTCAATGCTGATTAATTGTGGTTGATTCTACACAAATTATTCATCTTCCCATATGGCATCTATGATAGGAAAATTCTTCCATTGATGAGGTACTTTGTGATTGTCTCGGTTCTCAAATTTTTTGTGTAGTTCGGAGAATTTGCTTTGGACCCAAGGAGATTCATCCTTCTTCATCTAGCTTTGGTAACATTGTTTGTGTAGAGATATGTTGACCAATCACCTTATTTAAACATGAGACATGAAAAATTGGATGTATCTATGTTATTGGGGGTAATTCAAACTTGTAGGCTACATTGACAATCTTTTGGAGAATTTGATATTGAAATGTGCTAGCCAATTTTTTCATTTTTTGACACAATGATTTCACCCATTAACGTTAGTGAAAATAACAATCCAACTAAAGAGAACCCTTTCCTCTGATCAACCCATATCCCAATGCGGGCAAGGTGAGAGCATACACAAAAGGGGATCGTTAGCACAATTGGAAATTGCTGAAAGAGTAGAGAAGGAAGATAACAATCACTCTACCACTTATTTAGCGGGAGGACTGAAAATGAAGAACATTATTGAAATTAAACATGCAACTCGACCACTTATTTAGCGGGAGTATGTTGACAGCTCAACCGATCAGCAATATGATGAAGTAATGCATTACAGTAAATAAATAGGCGGCAAGCCAGCCTCTTCCACTTATTCAACAGGTGATGCAAGAAATGGAAACGTGAAGCTATAGACTGAAATGAGGCTAGTCTCTTCCACAATCGTGGGAATTGCAATAGCTAGATAAGATGAGGAGAAATGCTAACAGTACTACTGTTCAGTCTACAATTTGATAGAGAACTTGCCAAGAGCACATGATTAGAAGTCATTCAATGCTGCAATAATGTAAAGGGACTCTCCTATACTCAACTCGACCTCCTAGACTCAACCCCGGCTCAAGAGGCGAATTCTCACAATCTGATATGACTTTAACACTGACTGAAATTGTACAGACCAGCAACCTGTAACCCCACTAAATTGCTCATAACTTGCTCAAAACTCAATCAATTGACGTGAGATAAAATGCATAATACTCTAACATGGATGGCGACCAAGATTGGACACTAAAACCAACTCAAACAACTCCCATTTATTTTGCACGAAAACCAAGACACTTCTAGAAAAGTACGGCCCTCTAAGAAGGGCGATTTTGCCTTTAAAAATCCAATACTTGCTAATAAAATCTGAGAATTAACATGAAGGGTCGCCCCTAGCAAGGAAATAGATAGGAACAATACCTAGAATGATACTATTTTTATTTTGCAAGATATGAATAAAAACTACAATCAGTTGAACAACTCCAACAACTTTGCAAATCTGATGAAATGCAAATAACTCAACTCCTACATGCTCAAAACTCAACTCAAAGACCAAGGACAATCCTATCTTAACTAGTTGCTATCTTTCAAGCAAGAAGCCAAGCCAAGCTAGGGGGTATGCCTTCCCCGAAGCACTCAGTCATCATTCCGGCAGTATAACTTTGCAATAAACTCAAGATGATCAAATGAAGACCCAACACTCCCTTTTATAAATTTAGCCAAGCATCTCTAGAAGCTTCCAGAAGGTGCGCCCCACTCAAGGAGTCAACCTAATTCAAAGTTGACTCATGCCCCTCAAGTTGGCGTCCCATTTCCTCAAAAACATTTTCTTAATTTTCAAACATTTTAATATTTCCTCAAATTGGCGTCCCCTTTTCCCTCCAAGTCAAACTTTAATAAAATGGGAAATATTTCACTTAAGCCTCCTGATGGGGCGTCCACCCATAAAGTCCCCCTTTTTAAAACAACTTAAGTTATAAAGCTAGGCCAAGGGGTTATAATTAAAATATAACATTATTTTAATTAAAATAACTTATCTCTTGAGAAACTGCATCTAGGAGCTGATTCCAACATTGCCAACTGAACTGCACGATGAGGAAAGCCAAATGTACTGATGCCATCAGGACCACTGCTAGAAATAAAATTTACTAAAAATAGTAAATTCAGGAAGTTACTCGGATCAACATGCATGCTATACCATTGCAAAGCTCTCTGAAAACCTAGAAAGGAACCGCTAACCAAACACCAATATTCCAGAAGCAAGTCTGAGAGAAAGCTGAAACATCCTCCTAGAAGATAGGAAACCCTAATTTCCACCTCCGAGTAGCCTACGGGTCACCAAAATAGGCTAACGGTCAATTGTTAGATCACTGTTGAGAAGGGGACATTACAGATATGGACCATAATATTTTGGTGACAACTTGTTATTCTTTCTTTGTTGTGCTAGGGACATTTACGTAAAAGGTTGCAACCTCATCTAAATTGCTTGGATTATTTTGCAACTGTTGAATGAGATTCTTTGTAGCAACATCATTCTGCCACTCTAATTTGGCTTCTTTAACCCAAGCTACTTGTAATATTGAAATGGAAAACAATAATACCTTATCTTTCTCATCCTTCCTAGATAGTGCATCACCGACCACATTCTCCTTCCTTTTTTTCTGATGATCTCAATGTCATAAACCAACATCTCAGTGACTTATTTTTGTTCTTTAGAGGATAAACTTTGCTCTAGAAGATATTTTAGGTTATCATGATTTGTCTTAACTTTGAAGTGTCTACCTGCCAAATATATCCAATATTTCACTACCTAAAGAATACTTGGCATTTCCTTCTCATTATTGGGTTTGAGTTGGTTCTTACCCTTTAATTGATCACTTTCAAAAGCAATGGGCCTACCTCTTTGAATGAGAATTGCTCCTATACCATTTCTTGAAGCATCACACTCCACAGTAAAATTCTTGGTGAAGTTTATGGTAGCTAGAACTAGTGGTACACAGCCTCCTTTAGTCTCTCAAATGTTGTATTAGCTAAGCCATTCCATTGAAAAGCAACATTTTTCAACAAAACTATGAAGGGTGCTGCTATGTGGCCATATTTCTTCACAAATCTTCTATAGTATCTTGTGAGTTCTATGAAACTCCTCAAGTTCTTAATGATTTTGTTTGGATCAACTTTTATAGTTGTAATCCTTCATGAGACACTATGTGACCCAAGTACTCCACCTCTTTGAGACCAAAAGCACACTTGGAAGGTTTAACATAAAGCTGATGTTGTTGGAGAATTTGTAATGCCTCATCTACATGGTGTAGACGGTCTTCCCATGTTTTTCTATAAGTCAATATATCATCAAAGTACACTAATACAAATTTCCTCAAAAATGGCTTGAAGATGAAATTCATCAAAATTTGAAATATAGGAGTATTAGTAAGATCAAATGGCATCATCAGAGACTCATCATGGTCTTCATTAGTCCTAAATGCTGTCACGGGAATATTCTCTTCCTTAATTCAAATTTGGTGACAACCTGACCTAAGATCAAGCTTTGTAAAAACATAGCTCCATTTAGTTCATCTAGTAAATCATCAATGATTGGAATAGGAAACTTATCTTTGATGGTGCACTTGTTAAGTTCTCTATAGTCTAGACACATGCGCCAAATGCCATCCTTCTTACATTTGCCACCATTGGAGAAGAGTAAGCACTTTGGCTATGCCTAATATTACTTGTCTCTAGCATCTCTCAAACCATCTTCTCGATCTCACTTTTTTGTACATAGGGGTACCTGTAAGACTTGATGTTGGGTGATTGGCTTCATGGTACTATCTGAATGGCATAATCACGATCCCTTTTAGGAGGGAATACTTTAGGCATATCTTCAAATACTACTAAGTGACTATCTATAATTGCTTGTTGAGCTGGTTGGGTAGGAACATTTGATTGATATGTTGCAAATGAAAACAATTGGGCCACAAACTCATTTACCCCCTTGTTAAGTGTCTTTTGCATTAAGTGAGAGCTTGCCATTTGTAGAGACTTTGCATGCAACTCTCTTAGTTCTATTGTCCTTCTTTCCGAGGGAAAGAGCATGAATAGCTCCTAGAAGTTCATTTCAATTGTCTCTGATGTAGTAAGCCACTATAGTCTTATATCAATATTTTTGGCACCCATGGAGATAGCAAACATTGGGCAATCAAGATGGTAATCTCCCATGGATAATTTAATGCTATTTCATTTCTTTGAACAACTAATAGTACCCTCATTTGCAATCAAGACCTGAAATTTTGGAGTTGGATAAATAAAACAATTTAGATGAGCAGCCAACTTCTTGCTGATGAAGTTGTGAGTGCTTTTCGAGTCTATCAACACTATTGCTGTCTCTTTCTTCAAGAACCTCACTACCATGAGAGTTTGTAGGTGCTGATTCGAGAAAGCAGATGACAAGAAATGCTTGGTTTGGTATCCTCCAATTCTTCATTTGTGTCATTGCCCCTCTGATATTGCTTCCTCCTCTTCTTCCTCATTTGATCCTTAAATGTAGAAAAAATTATTTCCAGTACATTTATGCCCTTGACTGTATTTGTTATCAAATGTAAAACACAATCCTTTAGCTCTCTTCTCTTCAATTTGTTGTGGATTTAATCTAGAAGGCTGATTTAGTGATTGTGTAGGAGTTCTTTTATCTCTTATGTTTACAAAACTTTCCTTCTATTGGCCACAAACTTTTTGCTCCCTGCCTTGCCATAATCATTACTTGGGACAAATAATTTTGATGGAACATGAATTCCCAATATTTGATGTGGTTCTTTAAACCCCCTAGGAGTAATTCCTTTAATTTTTTTTGCAACCTTATCCACTCTTAAAGACAATTCAAAATATTGATGAATATAATCCTTGATTGTACTTGTTTGCTTTAATTTGGTAAGCTGGCTGAAGTAACTATCGATAAGATTGTCATCATAATGTGTAGTGATTTCCTCTTGGAAAATAGACCATGTGACTGCATCTCTTCTCTTTCTTCTCTTCACATAGCCAATAATACCAAATGAATTGGTTTGGATCCAAGTAAGGATGCCATTGCAACTTTTTGTTGACATGGAACATGATGAAGATCAAATAACTGCTCCATTTGACAAAGCCAATTGGTTGGATCCTTGATATCCACTTATCCATCTTTGGTGTGAAGAGCCTAGCCATAGAATTGCTTGTGCGATGATCCATCTTCAGATCTATTTCAAACCCAAAAGCATCATGTCCTTTATTAAAAAGCGTTTTCTTCACATGTCTTGTGGTGTGACTTGGTAGGTTGGAAATCTTTGGAATCTAGGTGAGAAGCCACTTGTTCGAACATTGCATGGAGACCCCCTAACTTAGTTGTCATTGTTGACAAGATTTCCTCCTTAACTTGTTTGGGTCATCTAAGGTTACAATGTCCATTTTCTCAATTACTATATCATCCTTCGTCTAGGAATATTCTTAAAGTGACAAGATTCTTTTTGCCTCTTGTGATAGGCCCTACCATGATGGGAAAAATTAATTTTGCAATAAATCACACAAAACAAATCCAAATGATCTAAAAAATTTATAACTTATTTGTGCCTAAATCTTGCCTTTCAGAAAAAAATTCCGAGCAATTCATTGATTTGCAGCTTTGATAGAGAATTTGGTGGAAACCCTAATTTTGCAATAACTTCCTCATATCTGCTCCAAATGACCTCAAATTTGGATTGTCGCAGCTTCAATATGTCCTTGAGTAACCCTCTAGTAATAGGAAAAATATTCACTCTAATTTGCAACATTGGGAATGAATTTAGTGGAAACCCTAATTTCACAATAACTGCTCCCTCCAAATCTGCTGCAAATGACTTCAAATCTGGATTCTATCAACTTCAATATAGCCTTGAAAAATCTCCAAAGATCAAGAAAAAATTGCCAAAATGAAAGAGACGCGCTTCACAATTCGACCTCTTGAGTAAAAAAAAGATCGCATGGATTCTTGCCCTCCTATTGCCAAGACCATGCTTTGGTACCACTAGTAATGGAATAAATTGCACAAGAGAAGAATATAATAAGAAATATGCTCCAAATACTTGATAATATTGGATAATAATAAGCCACTTCGAGGGAGAAAACCTCCAAATATCTCTAATGAGAACACAATTTGCAAATGATGATAATAAACTAGCCATTAGTTTCACTATATACCTAAGTATGCTCTAGTTGTCACTTAGGCCAACTTAGATACCTAAATATAACACCTAGGATGACTTATTTTTTTAGTAAGACTATAATAATGATCATATAACTTATGATCATATAACTTAATTAAGAGGTAAGGTAGCCACAAGCTGACTATTCATAATCCTATGCATACTATAGGATCAAGCGAGTAGCAGATTGAGAGTGCTTACAAACACATATTTTGGACTCCATGTGAGTACATGCTTTGAAAAACATTAAAAAAATAGATTGGGTGAAGACAATGATGGCCAAAGCTAGAGACATAAAAATCTTTATAAGTAATCACCAAACAATACTTGCATAATTCAAGGTTTTTTTGGAAAGGGTTTTTTGAACTAGTGTAGGCTAGATATGCTAGCTACTTCATTTTGCTGGAGAGGATGTTGAGGTGCAAGAGGCTCTAAAATCCATGGTGGTTTATGCAGAATGGAAGAAGTGAGTCAAATCAAAGTTAAGAGGAGGGAAGAAGGTGAAGCAAAGGATTCTTTGATAACTTGGTGGTCCATTGTAAGGTAAGAAGTTTTATTTAATATGTTTGTTTTTTATTTTAGTATTCTACCTTTGATTTTTGTTTTTGAAAAAAAATAGCATTTAATTTTAAATTTATCCATTTTGTTTTAATTTTTTAATTTGTAATTTTTGTTTAATTTTTTAAATGTTGTATGTAGCTATATTTTCTCTATCATATCACTTGCTATGAGAATAATTAGGTATATGGATTTAAACTCTTCTAGCCTTGAAGAGATTTATGAGAGTTTTGATGGCATGTGTGATTTAATGATGCAAGCAATTTGTAGCAGGGGTCCTAAATTATGATTCTATGATGAGCATATTAGGTCTATTTTGACAAAGAGGCATAACACACTGAACACCTTTTTTCATATGGATTCCTATGCTCTTAACCTTTTGTTGGAAATGTTGTCATTGATGTCAAAGGTGCATACACATATGGTCATTTATGTCAAGAAGGTACATGAACAAGATTGTTATCCCTAATGTCAAAGCCTAAGATTGTTGGTGAGAATTGATGTCTAAGATATTGTTGTGGAGATTGTTGGATTAAGATGTATGGATGAGAGTATAGGAAATAATTGTCAACATAGCAATATCGTTGAATGCAAGGTGTAAATATCATCATGGATGAGATTGTTGTCAAGGAAGTATAAAATGAGATTGTTGGAATATGGAGTCATTGATGACAAAGCAAATATAAGAGAAGGCTGTTATGTATTCCCGTTAAAGAGATAATGATATTGGATGGCCGACTTAGAGATGGATATGTTTAAATTAAAGATTTAAACATAATAAAAGTCTTTGAGAAAGACGTTGATAGATTGGATGGTCGACTTCCTTTTGTATAAAAGACAAAGTTCACAATATCAATTAATACCTATGTTTGGTCGACCATATTTTTATTACAACTTAATCATTAGCTGGTTGACTTCTTTATACTCTATATTGGCCGACTTCATTATGTTTGTTATGCTGGTCCTTAGTAATGGTGCCCAAAACAAAGATGTTATTAATTTATTTTATGAAGCCGATATGATGAGCACCCAATATATATATATATATATATATATGGAGTGATCCATTGAATAAAAACAATGATTTATATATAAATAAACAGAGCAGCAATTAATATTAATATTGTAAAGTGACTAAGGGTAGTGATAAAAACAAAAACAAGGAGAAGTGATCTACAATGTATTTAAGGCAGCGATCCTAAAAGAAGTAATTACCATATTCAAAAGCAGTAATTATTACATAAGGCAACAATTTGTATTTATGATGATAGTTATTAAGATTAATGAAAGGGCAGAAATTAAATTGAAGAGTTACATCTTATGTGAAAGGTGGTGTTCTTTGTGAAAGAGTGTGTCCATTATTTGCATTAAGAAGATATAAAGAATAGAAGAAAGTATGGTTAGAAAGTAAGAAATAAATGAAATATATCTAATGTGAAGAGCAGATTGAAAAAAGAAAAAGCAGAAAAATGAAGTGCAAATCAGACATATATTAAATAGATGAAGGGATAATTGCAAAAGATTTCTGGATTTGATTGTGTGTTAATTTTTTGCATCAAAAAATTAACACACAATCGAATCCAGAAATCTTTTGCAATTATCAATATGGATTGTGGAAAATTATTATCTTAGATGAAGGGATGTTAATATGATGAAAGAAGAACAAATGATACATCATTAGAGAGCAGAATATTTGAATGAAGACAACCATATTTGTGATCATATGTTGATGGAGTATTGTGCATTATTGTAATCAGATTTGTGAAAGGAATTGGTGCATAAGTTAGATCAGATTTGTAAAAAGAGCATTGTGTAAAGAGTGTGATCAGATTTGTGAAGAAAGGATTGTGTGAAGTGTGTGATCAGATTTGAAGGGAAGGAAGTGTGTGATCAGATTTGTGAAAGTAAACAGTTCTATAAGAGGAATATCATGTGGAGAAGTAAACTATATCAGTCATTAAAGGATTAATAGAGGTTGGAGCCTCTTGTTGGGTTGGAGGTCAGTTTGTGTGGGGGTTGGAGCCTATCAAATAGAGGTTGGAGGGTCTTGTTGGGTTGGAGCTCAGTTTGTGTGGGAGTTGGAGCCTCCAATAGGTTGGTGCCTATAATTCTGTCAAATGGAGATTGAAGTCTCTAGTAGGTTGGAGCCTACAAGAAGAAGAAGAAGATCAATCTATAATATATGTAAGCAATATTGTGCCATGGTTTTTTCTCCTGAAGGGTTTCCATGTAAATCATGTGTTCTCATTGTGTACTTAATTGCTAGATCTTGCATATTTGTAGTTGATGTAATTAATTGAGTTTTGAAAAGTAAAAGATTGTTAGATACTGATTAACCCCCCTCTCAGTATTACCGTGTGCTCATCACCTTGAGTAGTATGCATTTAGACGTAGCAAAATCCCTCCTTTTGATGATGATAAGGTTAAGGAGGGGTTTATGAAGGCCCTTGGGAAGATGTACAATGCTAAGGATGCAACCAGACTTTGGGAGTAGTGGATTCAATTTTTCAATCTTCAAGGTCCTATATTTAACAAACAAGAGATTAGGGCAGATAGGGTCACTCTTGCACAAAAAAGCCTTATTGGATGGTGGACATGGCATGGGAAGGATACAATGGAGCTCAGACATCTTGCAATTTGATTACTCTCACAGGTTGCTAGTTTCTCTACTCCAAAGAGGAATTGTCAACCTATAGCTTCATCCACTTGATCAAGAGGAACAAGCTTACCTCTAGAGAAATGGAGAAGCTAGGTGCATTTCATAGTGCTTTGGGACTTTAGGGTTGGCAGACTCTTGAACATTAACAAACTCTAGCCGCATGGGATGTTGATCTGAAGATGCTTGATGTAGTAATGAGGAGGAACATCTGAGATTGGCCAAGGATCCATTGGATGATCCATAACTTGATATAAAGAGTGACCTATATCTAGAGAGCTCTTTTGATATTGACAGCCTAGATGAAGCATAGTTGTACTTATACTTGGTAGTAGTACTATATTTTTTTCTACTGCTATGTCTATTGAAAAATTTGAACAAAGAAATCAGAAATTTCCTTTTTCTAGTGCTGCTATACTGCTCTCAGGCTTCAGCTATGCCAATTACATTTTGTTTTAATTTTAATACCAAATTTTATACATTATATGAATGTCTAAACTTAAATTTTGATGTCATGAATAGCTAAAATTTTTAAGAATTTGAATTTCCCTATATTTATTTAAATTTTTCCCATCCCCCAAAAATGGCCACTTTGGATTGCTGTCCCAAAACACATCCCACTGTTCCCTTCTGTCCTTGTCCCCAAAACACATCCCACCATCCCTGAAATGCCATGGAACATAGATTTGAAATTGTAGCCCAAGTGATGAAAACTATCGTTATCTTCTATAGTTCTGCACCATTGTTTCAGTCTCTTACAAATTTAAATGTTTTTCATGTCAATTGTTTGGATAATGCAAGTTTATTCTATTTAGCCAAGAACATAGTATTTAGCTGGTTAAATTGTACCACAAAACACATTTTTTCTTATTGTGATGCCTTTAAGTTTATGGTAAACATGGGTCAGCTGTCTTAAGATGACTGTCGACTAATCTGGATTTACTTAAACATTACAATCTTCAAAGAACTCTCCTTCATTTTTCAAAGATAAGAAGAAGCCTTATAGTTATCCATCGATTCCCTATGGTAATGATGCCTTGATGAAGTGCAGTGTTATAGTTACTTAGGCATTTAAGTCAATTATTATTTAGATTGGTACTATATTTCTAGACTGTTGCCCTATCTTGGAACTGTGGGATTTGTGTGAAATGTGTACTGGACACATAGGTACATGTCCACAATAATTACCACATAATGCTAGTATTTGATGCTCATGATATCTTTGGAAAATGATGACGGAATCTATAACATTTGAGAAATAGCTAATTAAACTAAAACACATGAATGATGAAATTTGCACATCAAGTAAACTTCTCCAAAATTAAGTGAACCGCACTCAAGCATCAAATTACAAGCTTCCAACTGAGGATTTCAATCAGATTTTCTGAGTGTGTTAAGGTTGCCTAGTAGGCTAGTAGGATAGCTTTAGGCTTTTATGATGGGCCAACTTTGTGGCATTACCATACATGCATCATAATTCTTGTGCCTATTTTAATCTCAGCTTTTATTTTAAGAGTTTGGTATTTTCCAGGATCAAATCTTTTCTTTCTGTGTTATATCACTGAACACCTCATGGATGTTTTGTATCATGGAATGAATACTTGATCTAGTGACAAATCTAAATGTATGGATTGACCCTAAAGCTTTTTCTTTAGATAAATTGTCCAACTCCCATCTCTAGGTGCTATTTCAACCTAGTGATCTCTTGCATGTTTGTGAACAGTCTAATGCATATTATAAATGCTAATAATCTCTAAGTTGTTTTCTACATTACTATTTGGTTTTGCTCCTTTCTAAGGATGTCATGGAGAATCGGAGATATTATGAGGGTGCAATTTAATTTTTTAATAAAAGTAATTCTTGTTATATCCATGTCTGATCATAGGTAAATGGGACATATCACTGCAAGTACACCCCTGGAAAATCCAAGGTGGATATTGTTGGTGATAATTTCTTCAGCTGTTCTGCAAAAGAAGTCTCAATATTTGAATTGATAAGTCGTGTATCAATCCTGTAAGTAGCTCGTCTCTTTATACTTATGCAAAATTACATTCCTCTGATGCCTGTTCATGTTTTATATTTTTAGATGAATCCCTTGACATTATTCTCAGGACTATTCTCTTGGCTTCTTGATTAAGGTTTTCTTTTGTTTTCTGCTTTTTTCTTAGGTTTTATTTTTTTATCTTGTTGTGTTTGTAACTGTTTACACAACTTGCGGGACATACATTATTATATATAGTGTCCAAGTAAACTCCAAAATATCAGATTTATTCGCTTCATTTTGATTTAGCTTCCATTGTCATTTGGACAAATTGACTATGTTTGCCTTAGTTGGAGAGCACATCAGAAATATTATTTTTTATACACATATGAGCATGATTAGAAGTAGGATAACATCATTGTAATGTCCCCGTTTTAGCTGACATTGTTTGTTGAGGAGTGAGCCTATCTTTTTGACTCTCGTAGGCTGACAGTTATGGACAGAGGGTCCTTTGTGGCAATTACTCGGTGGTTGGAGACAATACTTCACTTTCTGATTTAGGTTTGGACCTTTGCAGATGCTCATAGAGTGATATTTAGACACTTACTATTTATAGTAAGTCAGGTCATCAAGGATACTATTTTTGGCAGGGCACCTGGCTTAGTTGGTTTTCTCAGTATCAACCCAGTTTGGCAGTTGGATGAGTAAATGGAGAATATTCGAGCATTTAATGATAATTAAATAATTATTATTGTGACTTTATATTATAAAGTCAAATAACGAAATATTAATTATTAAATGGATTATTATAAAGTATTAAATAACTTTATAATAAAGGGGCGATTATTATTATTAAATGAGTATTTATTACTCATTAAAAAGGACGCCATTTAATGATTATTATTCCTAAGTATTGAAAGGGCGAAATTAATTATCATTTAAATCATTATTAAAATGCTTTTTGGGGGTCGAACTTGTGAAGAGAAGTATTTATTGCTTCAAAGATAAATCGAACTCATGTGAAATGATTATTCTAATTTGTCTTTTCTTCTCGGAGAACTTTGGAGTTTGTGAAACAAGGGTTTTTGCAGATTTCAGTCATTCCAAGCTTTGGAGAACGATACCTCTTCTTAGTCTAGCTTTCTGAAGTTGTGAAAGATCAGCTTAAGATTGCTCATCTAGTTGGCTTCATACAGAAGTCGAATCTGTGCTTATTGGAGAAGAATCATCAAGGGTTTAAAGAGCAGATTGCAAGCTTTCATCTGCTGCTACAGTAACTCATGAACAGTGCGCATGAACAGTAATTGCTATAGTGCACATGAATAGTAAAATCGCTATAGTATGTGCTACAGTAACGCCACAGTAACACTACAGTATTAAGGTTTCTTTTATTTGAAGAACTTTCTGGTTTTCTTCATGGGATTGTTCCGGATTTGTGTGAGAGCCTTAAAATCATCTATGGCTGCAATTATCAGTGCCAAGGCATCCTTCTAGAGACCGTACGATCTGCATTTATTGCTGTTAGTAGGCTGTACTTGCATTACTAGCCAAGGGCGTGTTCTTCAAGGGCCAAATTGCTTGGAGTTTTGAGCATACATCAGCACCATTATGGACGCCATTCCCAACAAAGATGATTAGCATCAATTACAAGGTGGAGATTGCACTCTTTCAAGCCAATCGAGGGTTTCATCAAAGGTATTCATTCGCTGCAATACTTCTAGGTTTCATATCAGGTTCTTCATGTCAGTATTATATTGCATTTAGATTCATATTTGCATATAGGCTCTCTTGCTGACTTGATCAGCTCTTTGGCAATGTAATTATAGTCATATCATCATAATCAGATTGCTTATGTAATGCTGCAGCAGTCTGATGATATAGTTACAGTCAAGTCTAGGATTGAGAAGGAAATTAGAGTTGCATACATATTAGTTCCATTTGCATTATATTTTCTATATTGTAATCAGCCGATGCATGCTGATTTATAATAGAAGGAGGCTTGCATATCATCTACTTGTTATCTTGTACTGGGTTATAGATGCATGTCAAGTGTTTGCATAAATATCTAGCTGCTGTAGATGCACATTTTCAGACCCTTATATGCATAAAAAGGTCAAGAACAGGTAGCATATCATTTCTATGACATTGTTAGTCAATCTTGCATTGTTGGAAGCTTTCAAAAACATCAATTGCAGCATACCAAACCACAAGAAATTACAAAACCATCAAAATAAAGACATATCTTGCATTATCCAGCATAGTTCAGGGTTGAGAGACGCCTGGCCTCTTACAATCATTTTATTTATGTGCTTACTTTGGATATGTTTGATGTAAAACTGAGTTAAGATTCTTTGCAGATGCACTGGATAAATGAGCTGTAACAGCTGTAATGAACATATTTATGCAGATTTGAATGGAAATTATCTGTTAAAGATAATGCAATTTCTGCTTAACTTTATCAATAAACTTAAAGGGAAGATGGAAACTCATCTTTCTTGGTTTATAAGCCTATTTCAATTGTTTTCAAAACATGTCAAGGTGATCTTACATAGACTCTCTTTTCTGAAACATGATTCTAATACTGCCCCATAAAAAATAGAAGTAACCAAAGCACAACAATTAACTCTTTAGTAGATTTTGTGAGGCTCTCTTAATGCAAGCAAGGAGGCTAGCATATCAGCTTTAGCTTCAACATTCAGTGAATTAAAATATTTTTTAAATACATCGATTCTGCCTACAAGATGAGTAGCTTTGACTGCTTTGGAAATCAATCTTTTTTGAGATGTGGGCACGGGATCCTTATGAGATGTTTCCTTGCACCTGGATCCTCAGGAGAGATGTCAAGAAGTGGGATGGTATTCCAGTGCTCCTATACTGCCCAAATGTCACCTGGAATTACCTCTTTCTGACAACGTGGGCTAGCAAATAAGATAATATATTCTAACATAATCAGTCTCCAAATACTCTTGCAACATGGACATGCCAAAAGACATGTTGCATTGTTTGTTTCTTTGAAACTCAAACAGATATCATTAATAAATCTAGATTTTCTCAGTCTAGCTTTTATAGCCAGCTTTGGTGAATGAATGGTCAGCCAAGGACTTATGATTTTAAGTAAACTTGTGATTTTCAGATGGTGTATAATCTTTTCATCTGTTGATCATCAGTATCATATTGTTAGAGTAATAGGTTGTTTACTTGATTAATTTAATCATGTTGATTGATTAATTAAGTCACCTTTATTTTATTTCACTTAAGCTAAACTTAGGAATCTTTATTTTGCATTATTAAATTAGTCATGTTGTCTCGTTCATTATGATCTTGACACTTGTCACATGCTAATTTAATCTTCATCCTAAGGTTTTCACTTTAGGTTTTTGATCTCTTTTCTTAAGGATTGATCTCTTTGTAATTATTCATTTTCACGGGTAATGCATCTTTTGCTTCATGTTTGGAGAGCAACATTCTTGTGTCTCTTAATCTCCTTTGGTGACAGGTTATTTGTTTGCAGGTGTTCATTGGGATCTGTGAGGTTGGATTATCAACTTCTACATGGTATCAAAACTCCAGATCTGCAAGCTTCTTGTTCCTTTTTCATGAGATTTTGCCTTGAAGTAGTTTTTTAGTGCATCCAGGGTCAAATCAGACCTCTCCATTGAATGCAGAGCTGCCGAAATAGTCAAGATTGACCTTTGTTTTGTCAAATTTGGCTTCCGTTTGTCAGATCTGTGAGGGTTTGAAGAAAGGGTTTTTTTGCCAGATTTAGGCGGTGCCTGATTTTTCGGAGCATTTTGAGCCCAAACGGACCTCACTATTGCGCTCAGGAGGCCCATAAACCCCCATTTCTATATATAATTTGTCAATTTTGGAGCAAGTCACCCCGGGGCAATTTTTTTTTACCTCACAAGACCGTATGACCTCTTGCACACATCTCGAGGTAAAATTTTCGTAAAAGAATATATATATATTTTTTGCAAAAAAAAATTCGCAGTTTTTTTATTTGTAAGCTTTAATTTTTAAAAAAAGCTTTTAAAAAAAAGAAAATAAAATTAAAAGTACCCCTGCGTAGGTACTGCGCAGGTCCGAACCTGCGTATGCCTGCGCAAGTGTACCATGCCCTTATGGGGAATAGTGGGGGTGGCCCACATGCCCCCCACCACCCATAACATATTTTTTTTAAAACAAAAAAAATTATTTATGTAAAGTTTTTTTATTGTTTTTTTGTAATGTCCCCTTCTCAGTAGTGATCTAACAGTTGGCTGTTAGTCTATTCTGGTGACCCGTAGACTACTTGGAAGTGGAAATTAGGGTTTCCTATCTTCTAGGAGGATGTTTCAGCTTTTTCTGGAACTTGCTTCTAGAATCTTGGTGTTTGGTTGGCAGCTCCTTTCTGGGTTTTCAGAGAGCTTCGCGTTGGTATAGCATGCATGTTGATCCGAGTAACTTCCTGGATTTACTATTTTTAGTAAATTCTATTTCTGGCAGTGGTCCTGGTTGTTTCGGTGCATTTGACTTTTCTCATCAAACGGTTCAGTTGGCAGTATTGGAATCAGCTCTTGGATGCAGGTTCTGGAGAGATAAGTTATTTTAATTAAAATAATGTTTTATTTTAATTATTAACCCCTTGGTCTAGCTTTATGATTTAAGTTGTTTTAAGAAGGGGACTTTTATGGGTGGACGCCTCATCAAGAGGTTTAAGTGAAATATTCACCATTTTTCTAATGTCAACTTGGAGAGAAAAAGGGATGCCAATATGAGGAGGTTTTTAAATATTCAAAAAGGGTGAAAAATGCCTTGGTAAATGGGACGCCACTTAAGGGTCATGAGTCAACATCAAATTAGGTTGACTCCTTGAGTGGGGCGCATCTTCTGGAAGGTTCTAGAGATGCTTGGCAAAATTATAAAAGGGAGGTGTTGGGTCTTCATTCATCATCTTGAGTTTATTGCAAAGTTATGCTACCGGAATGGTGACTGAGTGCTTCGGGGAAGGCATACCCCCTAGCTAGGCTTGGCTTCTTGCTTGAAAGATAGCAACTAGTTAAGATAGGTTTGTCTATGTTATTGAATTGAGCTTGAGCAGATTGTAGTTGATGTGTTTTGCATTTTACCAGTTTTTCAGTGTTGCTGAATCTACTCAGCTGATTGTAGTTTTCATTCACAACTTGCAAAATAAAAATAGAGTGGTTCTGGGTGTTTTACCTAATGGTTTCCTTGCTAGGGGCGACCCTACATGTTAAGTTTCAGATTTTAATATTGAGTGTGGATTTTTAAAAGGCAAAATCGCCCTTCTCAGAGGGCCGTACTTTTATGTGAGTGCATTGTTTTCCATGCAAATTAAATAGGGGTTGTTTGGGTGCATTTTGATGTCTTGTCTTGGTCGCCCTCCATGCTAGAACATTATGCATCTTATTTCTTGTTATTTGGTTGGGTTTTGAGCGAGTTATGAGTGATTTAGTGAGGTTGCAAGTTGTAGATTTGTGCAATTTCAATCACTGTTACAGTCATATCAGATTATGAAAAAGTCATCCTTTGAGTGGGCTTGAGTCTAGGAAATCCAGGCTGAGTTTGGGCGAGTTTATTTACACTATTGCAACTTTGTATGATTTCTAATTATGTTTCCTTGACAGGCTCTCGTTCGCATTGTAAACTGAACAGTAGTACTGTCAGCAATTCTTCTCTCATATTTGGCTAATTGTAATTCCCACGATTGTGGAAGAGACTGGCATCAATTCAGTCTATAGCTTCAGGTTTTCCTTTCTTGCAATCAACCGCTAAACAAGTGGAAGAGGTCGGCTTGCCATTTATTTCTTTATTGTATTGCATTATTTATCATATTGCTGATCGGCTTAGCCGTCAACTTATTCCCGTTGAATAAGTGGTCGAGTTGCATCTTTGAAATTCAGTAATGTACTTTCTATTCCAGTCCTCCCGCTGAATAAGTGGTTGAGTGATTGCAACTTCTTTCTATTACTTTCCAGTAGTTTCAATTATGCTAATGATCCCTTTTTGAGTATGCTCTCAACCTTGCCCGCATTGGGATCTGGGTTGATCAGAGGAAAGGGTTCCCTTTCAGTTGGATTGAGATTTCATTAACATTAATGGGTGAACTTGGTTGTGAAAAAGAGAAAAAAAACTGGCCCAGTATATTTCATTTTTAAAAAAAAACAATTTTTTAAAAATAAGCCAAATTGTAAAAGTGCGGCGACGGCCATTTGGCCGTCAAACTTAGGCTTGCAGTTTTGCTATGACAGCCATATGGCTGTCTAATTTAATGCAACAAGTTGTGTTTTTGCACTTTGGGAGCTATTTACTTTCAGAGGCCATAACTTTTGCCCACAGTGTCAAAATTGGGCAAACGAGATATCGTCGGAAAGAGGATTCAGAGTACTTTCCAGTGGTGCAGGTATTTTTTGGAGATTTTTTCTCAGGTCCATGTTATTTCCAATCAAAGTCAAATCTTGTTTTTGAGAGTTGCCTCCAGCATTTTCGGCATAACTTTTGCATATAATGTCGAAAATGGGCAAACGAGATAGCATCGGAAAGCTGCTTCCGAGTTCTTCGCAGTGGTGTAGGTGGTTTCCAAATTTGATTTTTTGGCTTTTTCCAAATATCTTTCTTCTAAGCTGTTGTCCTTTTTGGACCTTATGGGCTCACATTGCATGTATTTTTCATCTATAAACGCATTAAAATAAAGTGCCTTAGCTTTGTATGTGTAGTATTGGGATTCTTGCAATCACTTTGTGCCTTATTGTACTCGCACTATGTTATAAAGTGCCATGGGGGGGTCTAATGTTTTGCCTTTGTTTGCAATCATACCTTTGTCAAGTGACTGTCCCTTCCACGACATCAGTCTCATGTGTGTGTGCCTTTTGTTTGCACACCCTTTATATGTGTTGGTACTTTCATGTTTGCACTTTCAGATGTTCTTGATTCTTTTTCATGCACTTCTTTCTGGCATTCAGTTTTAGTGTACCTGCCATACCTCTCCCTTGTCAGCATTATGGGGGGGTTTCTACTGTTGGTGCTAATGATTCCTTGGTTTCGTTGGAGTGAGCTATGTATATAGTATTTGTTCCTATGTACTAGGTGGATGCAGCGGCTGGTTAACCATGCATTTCAATGAGATGGAGCACTTACCATATGGACACTCTTACATTCCTATTTCTGGAGGCGACCTTCCATTTGTCACTTGATCAGTACTTCAGATCATTTGTATCTTCGAGTTCCTAATGTTTTTCCTTCGTTTGCCATCGGATTCAAGTAGTGTAATTGAGGGCACTCATGCAGATTCTTGTCTTCTTGATCCTGATCATCATTTGTTTCAGAGAGGGTTTTTCTTTCAGCATTTCAACAGTCATTCTACGACAATGTTTGCAGCTTCTTCATGCTTCTGTGGCATTCATCCTTTGTTCCTATCTTTTGGGACAATTTCTTCTTGATTGGAGGCTTTTTCGTCCTTCATTCTTGTTTGGAGGCTTCTTAGACCCTCACTTGTATTTCTCTCTTTTGGAGAAGAGTTTTTCCCATGAGGTTTTCTTTTTTTCTCCTGTTGTGAGAGATCTTTTACATTTGTACATGGGTACCTCATTAGGCCTTGTTGCCGGGACCCATCTTTGCTTTCATGCATTTGTCCTTAGTTTTTTAGCTTCTCCCTAAGTTCATCTTAAGGGGGGGTGTTAGAGTAATAGATTGTTTATTTGATTAATTTAATCATGTTGATTAATTAATTAAGTCACCTTTACTTTATTTCACTTAAGCTAAACTTATGAATCTTTATTTTGCATTATTAAATTAGTCATGTTGTTTCGTTCATTATGATCTTGACACTTGTCACATGCTAATTTAATCTTCATCCTAAGGTTTTCACTTTAGGTTTTTGATCTCCTTTCTTAAGGATTGATCTCTTTGTAATTATTCATTTTCACGGGTAATGCATCTTTTGCTTCATGTTTGGAGAGCAATATTCTTGTGTCTCTTGATCTCCTTTGGTGACAGGGTATTTGCTTGTAGGTGTTCATTGGGATTTGTGAGGTTGGATTATCAACTTTTACACATACAACCTCCTTTTTGCCCCGTCATGAGGCAAAAGGAAGATTAGCTTGATTGTATCATACTAGGGTCAAGTCTCATGCCGAAAGAATAGACTTCCTATAGCTCTATTTTTTATGTTTTTGGATAGGCTCCCAAAACATCTTATTACATTTTAAGCAGACTGGCTTAAGTAACATTTTACAAAGTGTTGGCGTAATAACTAACAACTCTAGTGTGTAAGTTAAAACGGACAGCTATGCACACTGCGTAATGAGTGTTCTTCAAATTAGGAGGGGAAGCTCCCTTTTTTGCTGATATGCGTGAAAAAGTAAAGTATTCTAAATCCTATCTTTTTTATCTCAGCTGGAAGAGGCACAAGGTTAAGAAAACCTAGAATGTTGCAGCTAAGGATTTTCTGGTTTTGCATATCATTAACTACAACTAAACTAACTACTTTAAATCTATCCAGTTTCCTCAAGTAAACATAGCATGAGGAAATGGAGCGGAGATGTGATTACATGATAAACTTCAGGTAAGATTCACAACGTGAAGGCAAGGTGGCACAACTATTTGCGTGGTTGGGAAGAAGTTTATTAGAACATACAAATATACGATAAAATAAGCACAGATTCACAATGTGAAGGCAAGGTGGAACAACTATTTGCTTGGCTGAATAAGTTTATTGACACACATCACACGATAAGCTTTAGGTACAGATTCCAAACTTGAAGGCAAGGTGGCACAATGATTTTCTCAATCTGAATAGGCTTATTAAACACAAAACACAAGGTAAGCAACTGGGACAGTGTATTGCATAGACAAGACACGCATACAACAACGATCAAACCAACAACTCCATTTAACTAAGATGAGCATTCATCATAATAACTGCATGAAACCCAAGTGGCATAACAAATACTCGTGAACATATACAAAATAAGCAATATTACAGTCAAGGTAGGCACAACATATGTTGCTCTCTCGTGCAAAAGTTATTTACAAATGAGCTGAAAGCTCTTATTTATAGACATCAAAGGTGGAGGCAACCCTAAAATCACCTTGAGTCAACTACAGTCCTATAGTGCATGCAAGATCTTATTGCAAAACCCTAATAATGGAAACTATATAGTTAACTGGCAAGCTACCATCAGTTATCTGAAACATCTAATCTAAGTGGACAATGTGCAAGCATGCACGTCCTTATTGAAAGCAAGTTAATTGGAATACTACCATCAGTTAACGTAAAAACCTAGAAAAGAAACTCCAAGTGAAAGTAGATACTTCCAAGATAGACATGCGTGAGATGTGAAACAACGAGTTAACTTGGAAAGAAGTGTTAAGTTAACTGTTGTGCATGAAGTCTATCCTGAAAGGCTGGAACTGAAGTCTACTGGCTCTGATCTCGAGCAATCAACCCATCCACGAGGTCGTTGACTGCATCACCTTCTGGGGAACTGAAGCTCCAACGAAGTATCCCATGCCTATGTAGCATGTCTTCTCCACCAGTGATCTGGCACTGAAACTCGCCTTTACTTTTGGTTGCCTCATCAAACAATGCTGACATGACTGTAAGCTGATTCATCTTACAGCCAATGGTCTCACCACTAAAAATACCGTGAATGTGTGCTCGGAGCTCTGACTGAACATCAACAAGATCGACATAGTCACCACCCACACGCTGATACTGGCATGGTAGTTGAGACACAAAGTTTCTCACGTAACGGAGTGCACTGGTGACATGCTCTTTGCTCTCAGCCAATTCTGATGCTATTGTTTCTTCTATCTTAGCCTTGAAGATCAACTGCGTCCTCCAAGTGTAGACATCCTCTTTATCTTCTGCATCTGTGACCGATTCATATGACAATCCCAAGTTAGCAATCAAGATCTCATCCCTGGGTCTACTAATAGCCAAGTCACGCTCCTCATCTTGAAGTTGTCGATGGAGCTCACGTGCATTGTACCGCAACTGGTATAACTCTGAAAGTACGAGGCGGCCTCTAGTAACAAACTCCCCCCACTCATCTAACCGCTTGCTATATGCAACCAAGTGATCAAGCTGACCCTGTTCTGTTGGCGGTTATAACATTGGCGGAAGTGCGGTGACAACATTCCCTGTTCTGTGTACAAGGCTAGAAATATATTGGCGAAGCTGTTGTATTTTAGCCTTGAGAGCTGACTTATCCTCTCCATCCTTCACCATTCTATCCCTTGCGCTATCTGTAGCAACCTGTAGGAGATCAATCTCCGTCTGGCGAGTACTTCTACTGAAGTTGATTGTGATCACTTCGAAGTCTTGAGCTTCCATCTCGTTCAGACTCTTATCCTCTGGAGGCGTGGTATTCTCAACGACGATCTCCTTACCTGCATTCCTCTCAATGTGAACCTGATTCTTGATTCTCTTGTTAGGCGCATCTGATAAGCATGATCGAAATGAGCACATAAGATGGCTGTCTCCTCTTTCTTCCTAGCTGACTCTCAAGCCAAGACGAATTCCGACTAATCCCATTGGAATGATCTGTACTAGTCATGGGAGGATCTGACAAAAGTGAATGTGTAGAGGTGTTACTGTGAGGTGGAGAGTCCAAGTCCAAATCGATGTGAATTGGAACCGGAGGTTGCTCTGGTGTCAGTGACGGCATATGTGGCTGAACCTCAGGCTGTGGTAAACTCTGAACAACTTCTCTAACAGGCTCTACATGCGAAATAGCAACGGGTGCCTTTCCCTTTGAGTTATTAGGTACCGGATTCTTCTTAGGAGGTTACTCCTCTTCTTCTGTTTGGGTTTTGACGAGGAAGGTAGTGAAACTCCCACTGATGGCGGCTCTGCTTTAGGCATAGTTACCCTCCTAGTCCTTCTGCTTTCTAGATAAAGCATACTATTCTGGATGACTTTGCTCGACCTCTCCTTCACTGATGAGAACTCTTTGGCGTACCAATCAACTGTCGGTAGTGGTTCTCCATCAACCTGTTCTCTGTAAAACTGAGGAAGTGCATCTCCCTCATCCTCTGACAAACCTTCCACCTCTTCTGCCAAGAAGACAGATATCTGCGGAAGAGAGAACCTGCTGTAGCTGCGCCTACGTACCTCGAAGTCATCCTCACAATTCACCCAGTAGTCCTCCATTGTAGGTTTGTGATAAGAGCGACTACCAAGGCGTGCTGCGTAATGACCCCAAGGATCATATGTGCGTGTGTCAACCAGGTACTTGAGTTTGCAATTCTCTAACTCCTGTCCTGCAGCTTTAGCATCAACTGCTGTCTTACACCAATATATCTCGAACTGCATAGGAAAGTTGGCAGCCTGTTTACGCTTGTGGTGCAAACGTTTGTGAACCTCATACAACTGCCTCAGGAACTCCATGAATACTATCTTATCCGAAGGATAACGTGGTAGCATAGCTGGATTTCCTGTGTATCCATAAACACAGATGTAGGTGTATGTAGGGAACTGAATATACTAATCTGCCCAATCTTCCATTGCCGTTCTAGCAATTGTTGAAATGCGAACATGCAACTCTCGGTCCAAGTTTCTCATTGTATATGTCAAGAAAGCCTCCTTCACACGTTTGAAATGTCTTTCAGCCTTTGTGAACTCAAGCTGATCATAGTAACGATAGACTTTTTGTGCACTGAGTATGCCCATTGTGTTCAACCCTCTAAACTGACCCTGATAGGCTATCACGTACACGAGGTAGGAACACATATGAAACTGGTGCACAACTAGGAAATCGGTGATTTGCTCGTGAATAGCATCGCTGATGAAGGATGCCCAGTCATAATGCTCTTGCCCAAAGATGATTCGACCAATGATATAATACATCCATGGGTGAAATTTATTGGCCTCTGCATGACCTGAGACGCGATTAAGCAGTGTAATCAAAATTGCATACTCATCTTTGTATTCACCACGACCTACATTGTTTGGCAACTTGGTATTTTTCTGTTTCAACCACCTTTCTGTCATCTTACTCTGACACTTATCCAATTCAGCATTGAATGCTTGCTCACTTTGACTTATAGAAATGACTAGATCATCTGGATGCTGAGGAATACCCAGACTTCTCTCGATATCCAAGGGTTTGAGACTGCAAATAACACGCCCATCTATTGACTGTATTTCCCGTGCAACAAAATTGTAATGCTTAATACAAGACATTACAAATTCTACGCAATGAACTGAGAAAGGTATGGAAGCGGCCTCAAGTAACCCAGACTGCTGAATGTTCTGGATTATCGAATCTTTGATCTTGAGTGGATCTAAAACTGCTTTTGGAAGCACCTTATGTAGATTCGTATCAACTGTCCCGATGAAGTCATGAGTCAAGACCGACCTGGTCTTGAATTCGAGTTGAGTAAAAGCATTCTGAAAAACTTGCTTGTTGATTGTGAACATGGTTATATTTTGACAACTTTTATGGAAAACTAAAAATAGTTTGTTGAGGCTAAAAATAGCTTGTCGGAGATAAATTTTCACATAAAATTTGGAGATATGGGTTTTGCTCAGAAAATGATTCTAAGACAACCCAGAACGTCAGAAATGTAAAATTTCGACTTCTACTCAGCCATGCAAAGAAATTTCAGTTAAGAAAATCAGAGCCTCAAGAATTGATGCTCTGGAACAAATTTTCCTGAAAATTCTAGCACATGGGTTTGTCTTAAGGAAATCGTTTTGAATCAATCCAGCTATTTTGTTTTGCCAAAATTTGCCAATTCTTTAAACATGTGAGAATTTTAGACGAGAAAATGGAAGAATTCTAGAAAAGAAGAAAGAAGTTTTTTAGTTTTTTATTATTTTTATTATTTTGTCTTCTTTTGTCAAAATCGCCACTCTGCCTTAAATTCTGCTGCTGAATCTGGACTTGTACTTGCAAAAGAATGTTTCTGATGCCTTCGAACTTGATTGTCTGATGAAAATTCGCCAATCTCTTGAAGAAATTCGAATTCTCTAAGCTGAATGAATGAGAAATGGTGCCATACTTGCAATAAATAGACAAAATCGTCCCATAAAAGCAAGACTGCAAGCTCTGAAAACCCTAACTCTAAAGGAAAGAATTCGATTAGCTCTCCACCAGCTGAATTGTCATTGACTCTAAGTTTTGGATTAAAATAATATTAAAATGACCTTCACATGCGAATTTATGAATAAACATTAAAAGAGGCGCCAATAATTAATTCTTTGAAGAAAATCGCCTTTTAATGTTTTGTATGCAAAAATTAAATATTAAAATATTATTTTAATCATTTAGCCAAAAATAGCATCTAGATGTGCTCGACAAACTTCACTGATTCTAGAAAGTCCAAATTTGACCTTCTAGGCATCCATTTGCAAGAGTTATTGGATTTTTGACTATCTCCTATTTTGTAGCTGACTGCAAAGTTACACCTGGCCATGTTCAGCTCTGATTTCCGGGTGATTGAGTGAATCTGTGCATGAACTGAGATATCCACTGCGAAGCCTGCATAGTGAGGATGAAATGTCTACCGGGAGCTGCACAGCTAAAATCAATGTTTGACACCTCAAACAATTAGGCGCCTTTGATTAAATTGATGCAATGATTCCAGACTAGAGCCATTTCTCCGTTTTTCCATCTGATGCTTCAAACTGCCGTTGACGGTGAACAATGAGCCCTCTTGACTGGATGATAGATTCATTACGTGACTGAAGCACTTTGCATCCAACGATTGTATGTAAGGTACCTGAAAGTTGTATCAGGAACTCCAAAAAGATGGGCGCGCCTGGCCTGTGAAGGCGCAAATACCCTTTTGACAAAAATGTGACTTTCATCTGAACACCATACTTTGACCCTTGACATCGAGAGCTGGAGTGCTTTGATTCGCGCACCGTCTGTCTCTCTATGTGGCTGGATCATTTTTCAAGAGATGTCTCTGGAGGTGACGAAGCAAGAAAACTGCTTCTAAGACCTCAAAGAGAAGGGCACCTTTTTCAAGGAGATGTGTACTTCCCATACTTAGCCATTTTTTGGTTGCTTTCACTTTTCAGCATTCTCACACTGACCTCGCATGTACGAGCGTTTGCCAAATCCCGGAGGCTGACGGCTAGACTCGTTGGATAGCTGGAGTAATTGCGCACAAGTCTCGTGAAGACTGTGAATGCAAATAACCTCATCTGGTAGGCCTAAAGGCTGGGTGCCCCTAGCCTACAGATATGCAACTGTGTATAACTACGTTTTGCCATCCTCTGATTTACGTGCTCGGTAGAACCTCTGTCATGGTCACTTAGAATGTTGGATCACCTTACAAACTGGCGCGTTGCAAAGCCAGACTATTCGAGAAGATCTCAGGAAGACCTTATCTGCAAATTCACACATCTGAGAAGCCAAATTCAAGGGTGCCCCTGAGCTACAGGGGCGCATAAACCATCAACTTGACAGTCTCCGTGACATGTACTCTCCTTGTACCTCCAGCTTTTGACCTTGATAACCAAAGTTCTGCACTACATACATCTTCGCTCGATAGCTCGTCGGAAAGCTGGGCTAATCCTGAAGAGATTGAATCTATTAACAAACACATGCAACAAGATCTGAGCCCTCAAAAAGAAGGGCGCCCTTGGGCTACAGGGTCGCAGATCTGTTTTTTGTTTGAAAATTCATTTGTCTTTGCCTTGAAAAACACCTTCTCCGGCCACTGAATTGACCTTGTAGAAGTATAACCTTGTTATGAGATGCTCCTCCATCATTCATGCTCTGTTCTGGATCCCAGGTTCAAGTTCTGACCTCTAGGTACTCGCCAATTGTCGCTGACGACTGACATGACACTGACCAAAGTCCATACTTGACCCGCCCAAAAACTTGTATTTTGACATCATTTTAACAACGTTTAGACTCTTTAAGCAAAATGCCTTAATGAAGCAAAAAATTTGGTTTGGGTACAACACAAAGCAGATGGAAGGTTGTTTCATTTGTAATTGAGAAATGTTGGTAGCCAATGTCCCTTCTATATCTCATCCAAGTGTTTTACCCTTCATCTTAGAGGTTCCCAAAAGTGAAATAGCCTTCTGGCCAACCTTTCTTTCCAAGCTAGAGGTATGCCCTAAAAGTAAATCTCAATAAGGAGAGAGGAAACACCCATGTCGATTGCATGGCAAAATATAACTCAGATAGGATATCCTCAAATTCAAACACAATTCTTCCCGGATGCCTAATCAAATGACGAGGCACTTGCGATGTGATAATGTCTTGTTCTAATCTATATTTGTTGCAACAAGGCTGGTTAATAGTGGTAATGGTTGACAAGAATTCTATTGTCATATGGTAGCTTTTCTTATGTATATGAGGAACCTGATGCAAGAGTATGTTGTACATTCAGTTACATAGTGTTTGGTGCACTTCGTAGTGTGTAGGCTGAATGCTGCATGAGGTGCACATGAAACTGTGTAAGCCACAAATTTACCTTGCTTAGGTGCAAACTTAACCCTAGGGTTTCCAAGAAATGTAATTTTCCTTGGGATGTTTAAAATAGAAGCAATAATCACAAATAACTTGTGACTCACCTCAAGCGTGTGTTTTTTGTTGAAAAAATTGTGATATAAAGAAAAAATCATGCTTGCTGAGTTTTTCCTTAAAAATTGCTAGTTAAACTGATTTACGTGCATTAAAATTGGCAAAAAATGGCCCCAAACTGACAAAATCACAATTTTTACCTATCATGACTATTTTTGAGACTTTCTTTTTTTAGAAACCCAAACCTAACCCTAGTTTTTTTGCAATTTTTGCCAGCTATGCATTTTTTTCTTCTTTGAAAACGCTAACCCAATATTTCCCCTATTTAGTCATGTTTTTTTGAAAAAATATGTCTTTTTGGTTTGTCAATTTATTCCCAAAAACGATTTTTGCTGCTATGGTTTGAATCCAACCTACAAGTGCCTCTGCTCATATCAGTGGTCTTAAGTTATGCATTGGTGGTAGTATTCATTGTTTCTTGTCTTCTCTCACTTAGATTGTAGGAGTGAGGTGATCTTTTGCATATCAATGATAAGTCGTGGTTTTATGAGCACATGGCAATTGTAATGTCCCCATTTTTTCGTGAGCATCAGAGTTCAAGGGGTTAGCCTATTACTTGGATCCTCGTAGGCTAATATGTTTGGATAGAGGATCTCAGTGGTAGAGTATGGTGGATATTGTCATTTCCACCCCTTCAGTTTAGTATTGGGCTCAGTACAGGCCTTTGCAGTTCAGTGTTTGCCAGCTTTCGACGACAAGTCGAAACACTGAGAATTGAGGGAGATGTTAATATTTTTGTGGTCAAATATTTAATTGACTATGGAGATATTATAAAGTTATAATTTGTCTTTATAATAATTAGAAGCCACTTAAAATATTATAAAGTAATGACTTAAATGTTATAAAGTGAAAATCAAATCACTTAAGTCATTAAAGGTGCACCCAAGACTATTGAAATGAATTAAATACATTTAAATGTATTTAAATGGCAAATTAGGCGCGATTTCTTGGAAGTCGTGCTTTTTGGACATATAAGGCAAAAGAAGCAATTCGACTTCATTCAATTATGATAATTTGAAATTGCTTCTTTTTATCTTCTCTGTGCATTTGTCTGAGACAAAGGTTACAATGATTTTCACCATTGGAGAACGAAAATCCTTCAGTGTTCTGTGATTGTGAGGCTGTGAAATACCAGCTGAATTGTTGCTTCAGAGAGGGCTTCACACAGGAGTCCAATTGTGCTTCAGAAGATTTCCTATTTAGTATTTTTATCAAGCTTTAAATAATGGAGAGGGTTCTTGCATCCCGGACGCCTTCTTCTTTCAGTTTTTAGCATCTTTTGGAGAGCTGTACATTTTTGGCTGAGAGCTGTACTTCATCCTTGGTTTTGGAGGGCTTCATCTGGCATAGGCGTTGAAACTACTTGGAGAAATGCCTCACTTCTTTCACATCTGTCAGCTCTAGCATGGTCACTTAGGGTACACAACATATATTATCTAGTTTCTGAGTGGGGAATTCCACTTCCTTGGCTTGGGCGTTGGATTTTGTCAGTTTCAGGGGTTCTTGCCTGCCATGTACCAAATCCACTTTATTTAATCATTCAGGAGACTTCCAGGTATGTCTATTGTGTGCAATTTATTCATATCAATTGCTAGATCCTAAATAGCATTGCAATTTCCCTGAATTTCCTTGTTATTCAGTTATTTGTTCATTTTTATGCTTGGTGCACTTCTTAACTTTTGCTTAAAAATCATCTAAAATCATTGAAAAACACAAATACAAGTTAGTCTGCATTAGAGGTTGAGTTGGAACCAGCAGGGTTCTTCACAACAATGTCTCAAGGATTTCTGTAAATAAGTTGTTCAAATATTTTTTTCTTAAATTTATCTTAATCTGTGGTCCCGTTGCCTGGGAGAAAGACCATTAAGCTGATCAGTTGAAGTATATAAAGGAGATATGTGTCACTTTGGTGAGGCTCCTTTACTCGTCTTTATTCTTACAACAAAAGTGAAATTGTGGTCACTAGAAAGTGGGCCAATGGAGGGTGAAAATGAAGGCAAAGGCCAAGTTGATTAACTGAAAGTCATCTCCAAGGTAACCACAGTGTGGACCTACTCTTGCTATAAAGAAAGGGATTTCATTGGCAATATTTCCAATGATCAACATCTCTGCTTAGGTACTTGTAGGGTCCTTGAATTCTTATGCATTTTTTTAGCTACTTTTCTTTCTCATTTATGGTTTGTAGCATTAAAATAAGGCCTCAAATGAAGTTGAAGGTCTGGCTTCTAATTTCTGTTAGGTTGTTGCAACTGTAAAACAGCCTTCAAAGGATTTTGTTGCAAGATTCATAAGGATTCATGACAGTGTGTTGTGCACTTGTCAAATTTATGTGATAAAAGTCCTTGACGGGACAAGATTGATCTTTTAAGCCTATAAGGATTCATGAACATGATTTCCACTTCCCGAGCTTAGTTTTTAGTTATAATTTATTTTCTCTCTCTAATCGACACATCCTCTTGAATGTAAGATATTTTCAGGTCCTCAAAAATGTGATGTTGCAAATTTGTGAATGTTTTACTGCAAGCTTTTATGACAATATGTCAAGCACTTCTAGTTTTCTTGTCTAATTGTGAATGCTACGTGGCTTAGTCTTCTTCCTAGACTCACTCATAGTTGAAGCAACATTTAATTTTCATGTTCTGCTGTCCATTCTAGAAAATCTATTGTTGCTACAAGCACTTAAAGTTATCAGATGTTCAGTAAGACACCGATTTAAAAGCTAGCCACAATTTTCCAAGGATTGAAAAAGAAACTCCCCTAATTTACAAAGATGAACAAAATAGAAGGTAATTTGGTTGTATGCCGTAAAATAAGGCTTTCTATTGCCTTAGATAGCTGGATTTCCCTAAAATACTGTCTTTTCTTATTCCATTCAAATTGACACATGCTCTCTAACTTCTGACAATAGCTTCAGGTCTCAATTTAAATCACAAGAGGGATTGCCTAACATCCTCTTAATTAACATTGCAGCCAAAAATCCTATGCTCAAATTACTGCAAGCATGCACTGGGAAAAGCCTCTTTGAAATATCCCAACTAGGATATTGATGTATTTTCTGATTTTTGAAACACAAACGTCTGCCCTAATTTCTGCACTTTAAATTTTTTGCTAAAAACCCTAGTTGCTAATATAAAATTTCTGAGATGAAACAAGCATGAACAGCAACATAAACTCATCCAATTGCTTCAAAGAATATGATTAACACATCTTACATTAAGTATGAATGTAACCAGCAATATATAGCACCAATTTGTCTACCCAAAACATGCAAATTCTGATTATAAGTTTATTCAGTTCTGCTGCTACAAAATCACACCTATTACTTATGCAAGTTCACCACAAAAACGGGCTCCAAACATGCCCAACAATGTACAATAGTTTGTTGATATGAAGAAACCCCACTTACAAGCCAAAACATGAAATGAATGTGACCTAAACTAACCCTTGCTGGGCGAACTTGCTCCAGCTCACAAAAATGCAATGATGAATGCAAATATATCTGAGTTACCGGGTTTGGGTTCGGGTTTGAGTTTGGGTTCAGGGGTTCGGTTCGCCGGTTCGGCTAAATTTTTTGGGGGGTGGGTTCGGTTCGTTTTGGGTTCATTAGTACAAAAACATGTAAAAATAAAAAAATATATATATATGCAGCCTAGAAGCATGAATTAGGATTAGAACATCACATAACATCATATAAACAACAAAACCACCATACTTTTGAATATCATTTAAAAGTTAAAACATTTAATTTTTTAAACATGCATAATAAATATAAATATTCATCGTTCAAACTTCAAGTTCAATATTACAACACTATTAAAGTTTTAATCATCAAATGGATTCTCTAAATCATCTATATCAAAGTCAACATTGACATTAGATGAAGTAGGAAGATTAGATGAATCACAAGTAGTGCCAATGGCACTGTCACTAGCACTAGTATTGTGCCCATGCTCCTGTTGGATATCGGACTCCTCATATGCAACACAGTGGGAAGTGGAAGCATCCAAGTCAGTATCCTCTGGCCCTATATCCCACAACTTCTTCTCCCCTTCCTTGTAGTCACATTGTTTGTGTGAAAGGAGACGCAAGTTGGAATGCACATATACTAAGTTCTCCGCTCTTTTTGAGAGCAATTTATTGCGCTTTACTAAGTGGATGAAAGAATATGTGCTCCAATTCCTCTCAGATGCGGATGAACTAGCAACCTATGAAGACAAAGTAAACAATTAAAAAATTTAAAATTATAAATGAAATTATGAAACTTTTAAATTTTAAAAGTAAAACTAAAATATGAATATTTATTAAACTTACTTGTGATAAAACTTTGATTGCAAGGGGCTGCAAAGTTTGGAAGTATTGTCCATGGAAGTACCACCAACTATGAGCATCCTTTAAGAACCTATCACGAGAAGCATCAACATCTAGATGATTTGAGTGCACAAAATCAGTGAACTCATTTGTGATTACAATTCGCAAATCTTGGTCAGGGAAGAGTCTCATAAATGCTGCCTTGTATCCTTCAGCCACTTCTAAATCTCTATATGGAGGAAGCCTTCTTGGCTGTGAAAGAAGCTGATTACTGTAGTATTTTGGAGTCAATGCAAAGGCAAGAAGGTGCAATGGAGTTGTCATTTTGTTCCATCTTTCTTCAACAATTGTTTGCACTTGTTTGAAGAAAGTCTCTTCAGGGTCTTGCTCTCTTGCATTTATGGTGCACTTGATCTTCTCAAGCATTGAGTCTATACCATCATATATTTCTCCAATGCATGGCTTGTCCATGTCAGTATAGCGAATCATACTCAAAATGGGCTCGGTGAAGCTAAGGAGATACTCCACACAATCCCACCATGAGTCATCTAATATCATGCTCTTAATTTTTGTTGTTCTTTCAGTGCCGCTTTGCCTCCATATAGACCAATTGTTGCTAATCACCATGCTAGCAAGTGCCTCTTTAACTTTCACAAGTCGTCTCAAGACGATTGTATTAGAGGCAAAGTGGGTCTCTGCAACCTATTGCAAATTAAAAAAAATAATTAGAATTTAAAAATAAACTTTAAAAAAGAATTTAAATTAGAATGCAAAATCAAATTATGAAAATCAGAAAATGACAAATGTAAATATTACTTCACTTACCTTCAATAGCTCCAATTTTGAAAATGATCTAAAGATGCTTTGAGACAAGTGGTGGTTGGTGACGAACATCTAAATGTCCTCAGCCTCAGCATACAATTCTTTGATCCGTGCAATTTTATTCCCAATCTTTTGCAGCAAAAGATTGAGTGAATGGACCGCACAAGGTGTCCAAAAGATATGTGAATATCTTTCCTCAACCAACAACCTTGCTGCTTTACAATTCTTAGCGTTGTCCGTTACAACTTGAACAACATTGCGGGGTCCCACTTGCTCAATGGCTGCAATGAGAATACTAGCAATAAATTCTCCATCTTTTACTTGGCCCTCACAATCCACGGCTTTCAAAAACATTGCCCCTTTAGGGCACACCGCTATGACATTGATCAAAGGCCGATTTTTTGAGTCCTTCCAACCATCCGAAACAATGGACACACCTGTCTCAACCCATGAATCTCTTATAGGCTTCAATGCATCTTCAACCAACTCAACCTCCTTTTCCAATAAAGTGCTATGCACCTTCTCATAACCCGGGCCCTTGTACCCTTTTGGAGCTTCATTAACCGTTCTCAACATCTCTTTCCAATATGGAGAACAAACAACATTAAAAGATAATCCATTGGCATATAGGCATCTTGCTACACATTGGTCGGCAAGGGCTCTACTCTCATTTTGAAATGCAAGTTCGAAAGGCCCCTTTGATCTCTTGTTTGCAATAGGTTGTGCACTTCGAGCTTGAAGATCCAGAATGGCAATAAATGGGTGGTCTTCTACCACAATACTGGGATTAGATGGGGGCTGCATTCCCTTTGATTTGTTTTTTAACAAAGGCTGATTTCCTTTTTGGGCTTCCCGTTGATCTGCTGCATCTTGCTCCATAATGTATTTTGCAACTGTCTCAGGTGGAATAGGTTCATCTTTTTTTCCAGGGCAAGATGTGACGCCTTTTCCACTCATGCCACACAAATGTGCTTTCACCCAATGGTATGAACTAGTATATGTAACTTCACACCCATTGCATTCCCAAACATAACCGCCACCACCTGGAATCTGTTTTATCATCTCAACATACTTCCATAGAGGAAAATTAGGATTTGTCTTGAACTTTGAGTTTGGTTTAGCTACGGAGCCGGAGGTAGAACCCATTGACATTGTGATTCCTATGGCAATTTGTTTTGCAAACAACACATTCAAAATTTGAATGAAAACAAAATATTGATTTATAAAACCTAGCTCTTTTGAATCTTGCATACATTCATAGAAGAATGGAAAGGAAAAACATATATAAATCATAAAATGTAACAAAACAAAGTTTCTGGTTTGTAAAATGTAAAACAAAAAAATGGATGAAAAAACTAAAAAAAAAGTGAGAAAAACTTACCTCTTTGCAAAAATATCCTTCAACAATCTTTGTGGCAGCCAATAAACACTTGCAAATTTGTAGGAATGGCAATGCAATCGTTTGTAGAAGCTTGAATGATCAATCTTCAACTCCTTTTGTCAATTCAGCAAGCAAAAATAAGAACTCAGCCTCTTGGAATGAAAATGCTTGTTTGCAAAACAAATGAATAAAAATGTAGTTTAGGTGTTTAAAGTGTTTTAGAGGTCACTTTTAGGGTTCCCTTGGGCGTGGGTCAAAGTCAAATTGCAGAAATTAATTAAAAAATGCAAAAAAAATTGCTTTTTAGGTGCCCAAACTCGTGGGTTTGCCTTGGGTTCGACTTGGGTTCTTCACCGGCGAACCAGGCCTCCAAATCACGGACCCTGGTCGAACCCACAGAGGGACCGGACCAAGACCGGTACCCGGAGCGAACCCGGACCAGGACCTTGAGCTGGAGGGCCGAACTCGGTAACTTAGAAATATATGATAGAAATGTCTTTAAAACCCTACCACAAGGGTGCACTGGTCTACTGGTCTGAATGTAGGGTTTGCAACCCTTGAAAACTTGTCAACAACCTCAAAACTTGCCAATTTCGTCCTTCCAAAACAAAGTGCTCCTCTTGCAACTTGGGTGCTCCTCTCTAGGGTGAAACCCTAGCTCAATACAACACCAAATCTGCCCTCCTCAAGTTGCCTAGGCTGATGTGAAAATCTGAGCATGAACATCTAGTATAAAAGTCAATTGAAGCCTAAGTGAACCGCTGCCATGAAGTCCTCCTTTGAAGAGCTAGGTTTTCGTCCAACTCCCCTATTATTCAGAAGGGTTTTTGTCCTTGGAATAGTTGCAATAATTGCTGATCTGAAAAAGTAGAATAATTCCATGATGAAATGCCTTCACAAATATCTTGTATTTATACCAAGCTTGCCTTTTCCCTCCAAATTGGCCGACCCAATTTGGGCCGTAAAATTCGAATTTAATATTTTTTAAAATTTATTTTATTTTATTTTTATATATTTTTTAATTTTAATTTTTATATTTTAATCCCCAAAAAGGGTTGCCTAGCCTCATAGAAAAATTATAAAAATATTTTGCCTTCACCAAAAATCATAATAAATATCATTTAATCTCCTCTTTGAGTGCCAAAGCCAAAAATAATAAAATATTATTTTTTCTCTTTATTTTCCTTGCTCACCTCAAAAAGGGACATTACAATCCTCCCTTCCTGAAAATTGCTTGTCCTGAAGCAATGACAAGCATACCACCACCTAGATCCCATATCATCATACTACCATATTTATCAAAGTTGAGGAGATAGATGTACCTCAAGGAACTATCAACATCAACCAACTCTCCAACTTCGAAGGATTCCTCATGAATGTGCAAGATGTCCCCCGTAGGTGCATAGAAGAATGTATCAGCCCCTCATATGTTGCTGATATAAATCAAAACAGCAACCTCCCAACTGAAAATCAGACCCAAACTAATATCTCTATGCTCAACCAAAGGGTCACCATCGAAGTAGTGAGTAGAATCTTCTACATCATGCTTTTCTTTAAGGGCTGATCTAGAAAGTGTATGTACAACTATGACCTCCTTAACCTCCAAGTGATCCTCCATATCTTGCAATGTTAAATCAATATTATCCAATTCCCTATGTTCACTACATACTGAAATTTCTGAATTGCCATCATATGTATGAACAACATCCCTCTCAACGACACCCAAACCACAATTTGATTCCTTGTCAAAATGATGTAAAGGTGATAAAGCAAGGCTAGACTCAATTAATGAAACATCACAAGAATCCATAACTTCATGTAGCTGTTCTAACATGGCTGATTTGACAACCTTCATGGCGGTATCTTCATCAATCTTCGCCAGTTGTGCTCTCGCCAGAAAAAACCCTAAAAATGGGTTTTTTAATATATTTCATGTCACGGTTCTTTGTTTGTAATTTATGCCGCCGACTGTGAGCTGGGAGTGAATTTATTTGCTGGGATGCAACATTCTGTGCAGGGACGCGAAGTTCTATGCTCATGACACAAATTCATAATCAAGTGAGCATCGCACAAAACCATGCCCGTCACACAGGAACTAGTCTACAAATTGCTGTGTTGAATTTTGAATATACTGGATTCACTAACCAAATTTGATAATGGCTTTGCAAATCGCATAAAAACTTAACGAACCCTCTACTAAGACAAGAAATTATCGTGGGTTGAAGTAGGCTAATTTTTGTTCAAAGAGGAACACTAATAATATTATGATAGTGAATATTAACTCATATTTTAATGTGATCTTATTTCATACCACCTGTAGAAGGTTGAAAATCTTGACAGTTATAATGTTTATGTTTCAGTTTTATATATTTTCTTGTTAAGCTTCTATAGAAGATTAGTAGATTTGTTTGACAAATTGACAAACATAATAATTGGTAGGTATATTTGATATAATGTCGAGGAATCAAGATAAGTAGGCTAAATTTCATATTCCCCTGTTCGACATATGTAGAATCAAACAAAGAATTAATAAGAGTTGGTTACTATCAAGAACTACACAAGATATATAGCGCTTGTAATTCTAAAAAAAGCATGAGAATCTAACAATCATGAATCAATGCTACCAATTTTTAACAAGAATTCGTTCATTCCAGTGAACCTCTAATCCAATGCTACTATTTTTTTTACAAGAATTCATTCATTTCGGTGGGCCTCTGATACAGTGCTATCATTTTCTTTTCAAGAATCCAATACATTGCTAGGAAATTGCATCCATATGGTAACTAGCTCAATGGCTTAAAACCTAAATTTTTACCAAGTTTATGAGCATTCCGAATATGGCATTTGAGCTAGTGTTCTATCTGATATTTGCCATAGTCAGTAAAATTGAGTACTGACTATTTGATACTCAGTAATCAGCATATGTTTCCTGCCAGTCAACCTAGTAATATACCTTTCAACACTTGCCACAGTGGATGCTGACACCATTTGCAACTAATATCCTATAGTATCTATGCTTTATTTAATCTTGATCTTCCAACATACTCGATCATACACTTAGCATTTATTGTTGAGCTATTGAATCCTTGCACATTGCCTTCATTTGAACCTCTAATAGTTAAACATCCAAACTAATATCTCTATGCTATGGAAGTGACCTTAAATTTCAAAAAAGAGTGGCTTTTGTCTCTTTTTCCACAATTTTTTACCTTTTTTTTAAATTCGATCTTTTTCAAAAAATCCTAAACTTTTGTTTTGCCGATTTTTTTCCCAAATGATTTTTGTTGCTATTGTCTTAATAGGGAGTCTTCATACTGCTGCAAGCTACGAGCTAATCTCTATTGTGACAGCATAAATTCTTTCAAGATGTCCTCAACACTTGGCTGCTCACACTTCTTTGATTTCCTCTTTTGCTTGCTATTGTCCCTCCAATACTCCATATAGCAACCGAAGGAGAGATTATTTCTAACCTCTTGTAAAAGTGCAAGATACCTTTCATGAGCAACAATTATATCATCAACAACTTCAGAATGCATCATACAATCTAACCCTCCAGGCTAATTATATCTGGCCAGGGTTTTCTCCTCTTACATTTCACCACCAAAGGCCTCTCCAATACCCAAACACACCATTGAAAAACACCAAGCAATCTTATTGAATGAGAAACATAAAGATACCCCAATTGGTAATGTTCCTGAGATGGTTCCAGAGCCACAAGGGGAACCTATAGACTTAAAATGTACGGCAACATTAAAGAGTAGGCTAAAAAAAGCAAAGCACAGAGCCATAATCAGGCTAGCCTCAAGCTCATTAATGCCTTTGTAATGTCCCCTTTTTCTAGGTAGTGGTCAGACGCAGTGGTTAGTCTACCAACTGGTCCCCGTAGGCTAATAGGGTGTTCAGGGGACCCCTTCGAGGGTGATCTTTGGTTCTTCAACAAGCCTTTTGGTGCTTATTTCAGTACTTTTCAGCTCAGTGTCCCAGTTTATTTGTGGTGTTCCTTCCGGAGGCCATTCTAGACATTTTGACCTACACTATTTTTAGGAAGTCACTTAGATGTGTTGCTCATACTTACTATTTATAGTAAGTCACTAATATGGTCAGCTGACAAAGTTTCTATATTTGGCATGGTGGCATAATTATAACCTAGAATTAGATTGGTTAATATTGGTCCTATGCATTTAATATTAATAATGTCAAATAATAAAGTTAAATTAAATAATTTAGCTTTATGCGTTATTAAAATATTTTAAAAAGGGATTTTATTACAAAAGGGATATAAGTGATTTTCAAGTATACTTAATAATATAAGTTAAAGTGTCATTTTAAAATGGGAGATATAAGTGACTTTTAAAGTATACTTTATATTATAAAGTTGTGCACCAAAATTAAAAGTAAATTGAATGAAATGAAATTTAAATGTGAATTTGAAGTGAAGTTGAGAATTATAAAAGGGCATTCGAAGCTCATTTTATTCATTCATAATTATTATTCTTATTTTGGAGAAATTTGGTGAAGAGCTTCAGCAAGGGTTTGTTGGTTAAAAGCCATAGTTTTTTGAGGACGAAATCCCTTAGGAAGAACAACTCTGTACAGGAGCGAGAGATCTCCCAAATCAGCTTGTAGACAATTCCATTTCGGGGATTGTGCTTGTGCTTCATCGATTTACAGGAAAGGATTCAAAATAAGGGTTTGAAAATTTAATCAGGAAAATTGAGTATAATTCATCATTGACAAAGTAAGGAAATTACATAGTTTTCCAAGAAATTATCAAGTGTTGGCTAGGCAAGGGTTTTGACAATTTAATTGTTGCATATACTTGGGCGGCATGCTTAGAGGGATTTAAGGTTGGACGTGGCATCATCTATTTCTTGGTTTGTGCATTTATACTTCCACCAAGCGTGGAGTTTGGATGATTATCTGCTGCTAGGCGTTGAGCATTGAGCCTGCACTAATTCATAGTAAAGGTGTGGGTCCATTCCTTGGGAAGGGGGCTGTCTTAGGAGGCCGTGGATGTCATGCTTGGCAATGTGGCAAGCTGGATGTGATTCTAAAGAGGCATTTTGTTGCTACAGTTTTAGACAATTAATTTCTGTAAATTCAAATTCCTTGCCAGCCATGACATTGCTAACAGCTTCTAGAACTGTCCAATAGCAAACATAATGTTTGACAAAATGTCCAATGTGTCAAACTGAAAATTAATCGAGCAAATCACAATAGAGATTGTTCCATTTGGGGTGGGACATTACAGCCTTCTATCTGCAAGATGCCCAGGAGGTTGATCTGAGTAGAAATAATGACACTCAGCTTACAGTGAAAAGCAATGGTAGTCATGATGCACCTTCCCAATCACCAAACTCAACTCTTAAATGTGTGAACTTGAAGGTAATCTCAAATACTTAAGATCCCACCCCTGATGTAGTCTCACAAATGGCTGCCATGATTAGATAGTGAAAAGAGAAGCAAACAATCCCTTTCAGGTAAATGCAAGGGCAGAATATACTTTTTTAATTATTGTATATAATTGTATATTACAAGGAAGATTTACATTTGTATTTGAAGGCGGTGAAGAACAGTTTAACTGCCACATAAAGAAAAACTTCCTAAACTGAAAACTGAATACAAATAAGTTAACCCAGAAGATTAACGTGTTCACAACTCCTGTTAATCTGAAGGGGTTATAGTTAAACCGAGCATTCTTTTGAACTGCTCAAACTTCTCTCGGGGAAGTGCTTTGGTGAGAATATCTCTTGGCAAATCTGAGGCTTCTTTAAAAGGCCTGTTACTTTGACAGGTCTTAAATTCTTGATTAGACTTAGCTAGTTGCCTTGACAGGTCTCAAACTTTGATTGAAATGAGCCTGTTACTTTGACAGGTGTCAAATTTTTGTTTGAATTGAGCCTGTTGCCTTGACAGGGCTCAAATTTTGATTGAACTGAGCCTGTTACTTTGACAGGTCTCAAGTTTTTTGTTTGAATTGAGCCTTATACTTTGATAGGTCTCAAATCTGGACTAGTTTTGTCCATTTTTATATTGAAGAACAGTTTAACTGTGGCATAAAGAAAAATTACCTAAATTGAAAACTGAATACAAATATGTCAAACCTAGAACAGTAACAAGTTCACTTCCCCACTTATTCTGAAGGGGTTATAGTTAAACCAAACAGTCTTTGAACTGCTCAAACTTCCCTCAACCAAGCGCTATGGTGAGAATATCTGTTGGCCAATCTGAAGCTTCTTTAAAAGGCCTGTTTCTTTGACAGGTCATAAATTTTTGATTAGTTTGAGCCTGTTGCCTTGACAGGTCTCAGATTTTGATTGAACTGAGCCTGTTACTTTTGACAGGTCTCAAATTTTTGTTTGAACTGAGCATGTTGCCTTGACAGGTCTCAGATTTTGATTGAACTGAGTCTGTTACTTTTGACAGGTCTCAAATTTTTGCTTGAACTGAGCATGTTGCCTTGACAGGTCTCAAATTTTGATTGAATTGAGCCTGTTACTTTGATAGGTCTCAAGTTTATTGTTTGAATTGTTCCAGGTGCTTTGACAGGTCTCAAAACTTGGACTCGTTTTGTTCATTATTATATTGTTGGACTTGTTTTTTCAATGGTGAATCTGCATTCTCCAATCATCAATGCAGTCACTTAATCTGCAATGCTGCAATTTGAAAAAATGACCAATACTCAGTGGCCAATATGAGTAGTCACACCAAGCTAACATCCAACCAATAAGTTCTCGTTAGGTTCAATCAATACAGTGAGGAACATATACACATCAACTATTCCACCAATAACATCTGCAATCAATATGTTAAACAATACATCATCAAATACACCACAACATCAAGTGTAATCATCAGGGTGCATCCAAAACACTGTTGTAAGATCACCAATCACAAGGTGTCAACAAGTTATCTGCAACATCTGGAATATAAGTGCACCAACCATGGCATCACTCGGAAATAAACCAACAATTTCATATAAGCAACAAATTTGCACAAAACATCTGACCATCATCTTTGTAAATTCTGCACTTGAATCTGGCATACACAAAATTCTCCCATGGCAAATGAGAAAGGAAAATACCAACAAAGTCTCCTTGATGGAGAAAGGGTAGAGAGCATATGTCTCCTCTGAATGGGAAGTACACGAAATGAACGACTTGGATCTCATTTCAAAATCTATATAAACAGATGTGGAACTCAATGATGCCCTTGCATGTTTTCATCACGAGTCTCCACTAAGCCACCCTTTCAAGTTTTGAACTTATCAGGAAGAGTGTGACAGCTGCCCAGTTTTCAACTTACAATTCAATTGCATAAAATGTGAGCCTAAATCACCCTACTGAATCAAGATCTAAATTGCTCCAAGTTTGATCGTCTTAGGGCTGATTGCATTCAAGAAGAATCCAGGTTGGCAGCAAGAGGAAATGGTCGAAGCTCTCACAATGAAGACAATCATGTTCTTGCTGCTCAAATTTCTAGAAGGAAAGGAAGAGAAGGGAGAAAAGGCAACTTCAAGAGGAATAGAGACAGAAAATTAGATTCTGCTCCTGAACCAAAGAAAAAGAAGGATCTCTCACATTTAATGTTTCAGATGTGACAAGTATGGTCACTATGCTCGAGATTGCTTAACAAGACCTAAGCAATATGCTTTTACTGCAGATGTTGATGCTGTCTCACCTCAAAAGGAATCTAGAGACAATTCAAGGGGTTTTCTATTCATCTTCGCTCTATCAAGCAATGTTCCAACCGACAGTAGTACTTGGCTGATTGATAGTGGTGCCTCTCGACACATTACAGGATATAGAGAGCATCTTTCAGATTTGGTAGAAAGAGAAACCAACTTACAAGTGATAATCGGAGATGATGCTTGCTATTCAGTGAAAGGTGTTGGAGCCACCTTTCTTCATCTAGATTTTGGCATCCCTCTTCATTTGAGTGATGTCTTGTTTGTCCTAGAAATCAAGAGAAATCTTGTATCAATTTCAGCATTGGAGGACAAAGGGTATCAAGTTGCATTTTCTGAGGGAGAAGTTCTTGCTTGGCTAAAGAAGTCTAGCATCAAATCAGCCTGTGTGATTGGTGTCCGTCAAGAGAGTCTATACAGACTTTCTATTAGTCCAATTCAAGCATTGTTGCATGATTCTACCGGTTCGAGTGAGCTATGGCATAGGAGACTTGCTCACCTACATTTCAGAGGTCTTCCATCCATGGAGAATATGGTTACTGGTCTACTGAAGCTCAGTCAGGAGCATGATGGCACTTGCAGAGGATGTGCAATGGGTAAGAATACTAAGGGTCCTTTTCATAGTAGTGAAAGTAGATCAAAAGGAATTCTAGATCTTGTTCATTCTAATTTATGTGGTCCAATGTCTGTGGCATCTTTGAGTGGTTATTAGTAGTATGTGATTTTCATTGATGACTATTCTCGAAAGGCTTGGATTTATTTTTTGAAGTCTAAGGAGTCTGAAGAAGTGCTTGATAGATTCAAAGCATTCAAGGCTCAAGTTGAAAATATGTCCGGATAGAGGATCAAGGTTCTGAGATCCGATAATGGAGGAGAATACACTTCTGGGGGTTTCTGTAATTTCTGCATTGAGGCAGGGATCAAGAGGGAGTTTTGTGTTCCATACAATCCTCAACAAAACGGAGTTGTAGAAAGAAAGAATAGATCCATAGTTAAGGCAGCCAAAGCCATGACTCATGATCAAGACTTACAAATCTTCCTTTGGGCAAAAGCGTCCAAAACTGCAGTGTATGTTCAGAATCGAAGCCCTCATCGAATATTAGAAAATATGACTCCTAAAGAAGCCTTCACAGGTGAAACTTGAGGTTAGTCATTTAAGAATCTTTGGTTGTCCTGTTTATATTCATGTGCCTAAGGATAAAAGATCTAAGTTAGAACCATCAGGCAAGAAAGGAATATTTATGGGCTACAGTGAAACTTCAAAGGCCTACAGGATCTACATTCCAGGACGGAAACAGATTGAGATCAGCAGGGATGTCACTTTCGAAGAAGAGGTTGCATTCAAAAGATCTAAGGGTTCCTACATGGAGATAGATAGTGAAGAACAGGAGACACCTCAGGATATGGACATTTCCCTTGATCATACTCCGAAGATTCAGAGGGAGTCTACTAAACCAGAAGAGGCTATTGATCCAGTTGATCCCATAGAACCAACTGATGGGCCTAGAGATATTGCTATAGGTCGGAAGAGACCTCTATGGGCTAGACAAACAATGCAAGAGGCAAAACAATATGCAGCTCCTTGAGGTACCTTTAGAGAAAGCAAGAGACCGCAAAAGTTTCCAGGCTATGTAGCATTGATGAGTCACATCATTGAGTTTGAGCCTTCCAGTGTTGAGGAGGCATCAAATCAACAGGTATGGAGAGATGCTATGACAGAAGAATATCAGTCTATTATCAAGAATGATGTTTGGGATGTTGTACCAAGACCTGAAGGGAAATCAGTTGTGTCTTCCAAGTGGCTTTTCAAGATCAAGCATGCAGCTAATGGTGGTAGCATTGAGAAGTACAAAGCAAGATTTGTGGCTAGAGGATTCTCTCAGAAAGAGGGAATAGATTATGAGGAGACATTTGCTCCTGTTGCTCGATATACATCTATCAGGACTATCATTGCTATTGTAGCAGCTAAAGGATGGAAGCTACGTCAAATGGACGTAAAGACAAATTTCTGAATGGTGTGATTGAAGAAGAAGTGTACATTGAGCAACCAAATGGCTTTGTGATTCATGGGAATGAGTCTCATGTATGCAGATTGAAGAAGGCATTGTATGGCCTTAAGCAGGCACCTCGTGCTTGGTATGAGAGGATTGATCGATACTTGATGAGTTTGGGATTCTCCAAGAATGATGCAAATTCAAATCTTTACTTCAAGGTAGTTGATGGTGAGGCTTTAATCTTGGTTCTTTATGTTGATGATTTATTTCTTATTGGAGCAGAATATCTCATTGTCAAATGCAAGGAGTTAGCCTCTGAGTTTGAGATGAAGGATCTAGGCCTTATGCATTACTTTCTAGGATTGGAAGTGTGGCAGAGACCCAATGAGATTATTCTAAGTCAAGGGAAATATACCATAGACATCTTGAAGAGATTTGGGATGATGGATTGCAAATCTATGTCTACACCGATGGAAACAAATTTGAAGAAGTTGAGTAACTCTGCAGCTAGTTCGGATCTGGTAGATCCTACCACGTACAAGAAGTTGATTGGATCGTTGATGTATCTAGTCGATACTAGACCAGACATTTGTTATGCAATGAGTGCCCTTAGTCAGTTCATGTGTGAACCAAGGAAAATTCATCTAGTTGCAGCCAAGCATATCTTGAGATACTTACGTGGAACAGTAGGATATGGCTTGAGATATACTTCCAGTGAAGAACTAAAGTTACAAGGTTATTCTGATTCTGATTGGGCCGGGAGTGTAGCTGACAGGAAGAGCACCTCTAGATGCTGCTTTAGTTTGGGGTTTGCCATGATTTCTTGGTGTAGCAGGAAGTAGACTTCGGTAGCACTAAACACTGTAGAGGCCAAATATATTGCAACATGTGTAGTAGCTCGAGAAGCAGTGTGTCTTCAAAAGCTCTGTGCAGGTTTGTTTGGGCAAACATTGGAGCCAACTGTGATTCATTGTGACAATCAAAGCTGTGTGAAGCTATCTGTCAATCCACTGTTTCATGACAGGACTAAACATGTGGAAATCAAATATCATTACATCAGAGATATGGTGCTGAGGAAAGCTATTCAACTCAGGTATATTTGCACTAATGATCAGATGACTGATATTCTCACCAAGCCTCTCTTCAGAGTGAAGTTTGTATACTTTCGAGACAAGCTTGGAGTTGTGGAGAATGAAGCCCTTGCTAAGAGGGAGACTCAACATCAGTGATCTTTGTTATTTGCTATAATGTATATTTCTCCGAGACAGAGAAATATCAGGTGAAAGCCCTTGTCCATCTCTGAGACGGAGATGTGGTTCTTTCCACCCAATGAGAGTAGCCATGGTGGATGTCATGTTGAGAGACTCCCTGACAACATCACGTTGAGAGACTCCGTGATGATTCCTTTGTCCTTGTGTTTTTCCACACATGGGAGTAGCCATGGTGGACATCATGTTAAGAGACTCCATGATGACATCACGTTGAGTGGCTCCGTGATGGGCACTTGTGCACATGTTTCTTTCCACACATGGGAGTAGCCATGGTGGACATCATGTTGAGTGACTCCATGATGATATCACATTGAGAGACTCTGTGATGAACTCTTTTCCACAAATGGGTGTAGCCATTGTGGGTGTCATGTTGAGAGACTCCATGACTTGGATATCTGGAAGGATACCTCCTTAGCTAAGAGGGAGTGTTGATGTTATAGCTGTGGGTTTATCCTTCACCCGACCTGGAGCATTTAATAATAAATAATCGATCAAATAAATAAAGTGCAGCTACTTATTTATTTGAGATCGACTTAAATGAAGAGGCGCTTCATTTCAAAATATTAATTATATTTTATTTTATAAAAGGATGCCTCCCTTGTAAAAGTCGTTCCTCTTGTAAGAGGCCGACCATTCATGAAGGGTCACCTCTTGCGTATTTATTCAAGGCATCTTCCTCTCATTTCATTGATTCGATTTTCATAGAAGACACGTTCGCGCCCTTGAAGGAGTTCGTCATTTTTTGCAGCAGACTGTTATTTAATCATCAAGCAGATTGTGATTAAGGATATATCATATCCATTTGTATAATTGCACCTAGGAGAGGTGCTTCTTTCATAGCTTCAAATTGACCTTGTGATTGGCCAAGTTGTAAAGCAGATTTCTGCTGCTTCAATCAATATATAAGTGATATATTTGTGGCTGGGTTTTTCTTCCTCAAGAAGGACGGTTTTCCCAAGGTATTTACTGTGTCTAATTGTTGATAATTCTGTATTTTTGTTTATTTCATTTCTGATCATAAAACTAACATCCACTATTACCTTGGATAAAGGGCTCCCAAGATTGAGGAAGACCATTTAGAGCCAACATGACTAGGTCTCTATCATCAACTATATCTCCAATGGCATATAGCTGATCTTTCAATTCAGTGATCTTCATGAAGAAGGAGATGACTGAATCTCCTTTAGCCATCTTTATATGATGGAGCTGTTGCCTCAAGGCAAGAGCTCTGCTGGTGTTGTTGATCTCATACAAGCCTTGAAGAGACTCGAACATGTCTTTGGCTGTCTTCATCTTGGATATAATTGGCACAAGATGATCCTTCACAGAATCAATCAAAATCTTCTTAGCCTTAGTGCCATTTTTCTTCCATTGATTTTTCTCAGCCTCCTCAGATGGCTCAGGCACATCACTCTCCACGAAATCGAGAAGATCATTCTCTTCCAATGCAATAAGGACTTTGAACTTCCAAGAGGTGAAGTTAGATGCACCATCAAGCCTATCTTGAACCTTGAGTCTGTTCACCATTTTCGAAGCTAAGATAGACTACCTTAGATGAGAAGATGAGAAGAAGATTTTTTTGTTTAAACATATCTGATCTTGATCTTGCTTAGACCCGTTTTGATACCATGTTAGTTTTATGATTAGAAATGAAATAAACAGAAATACAGAATTATGAACAATTAGATACAGCAAATACCCTAGGAAAACCCTCCTTCTTGAGGGAGAAAAATCCAGCCACAAATATATCACTTATATATTGATTGAAGAAGGAGAAATCTGCTTTACAACTTGGCCAATCACAAGGCCGATTTGAAGCTATGAAAGAAGCACCTCTCCTAGGTGCGATTATACAAATGGATATGATATATCCTTAATCACAATCTGCTTGATGATTAAATAACAGTCTGCTGCAAAAAATGGTGAACTCCTTCATGGGCGCGAACTTGTCTTCTATGAAAGTCGAATCAATGAAATGAGAGGAAGATGCCTTGAATAAATACGCAAAAGGTGACCCTTCATGAATGGTCAGCCTCTTACAAGAGGGACGGCTTTTACAAGGGAGGCGTCCTTTTATAAAATAAAATATAATTAATATTTTGAAATGAAGCGCCTCTTCATTTAAGTTGATCTCAAATAAATAAGTAGCTGCACTTTATTTATTTGATTGATTATTTATTATTAAATGCTCCAGGTCGGGTGAAGGATAAACCCGCAGCTATAACATCAACAAACACAAGGCAATATGTCAATTTCCATAGCCTCAAATAATTGGAATCTTTTAGTAAGGACCAACATCATCATAATGTGCACATACATTATACTCAAAACAATCACTCTGCTTAGCAAAATCATTCTTCATGGGAAGCAGATTTAATACTGCAATCTTCTCAGCAAGTGGTGGCTTATCAAATATACAAAGTGGCATCTTAGAAATGTCAACATTAATGCTAGTCAATGTAGGCTCAATAAGATCTACATCATCATTAGAAAAATTATGATGGACAACAACATTAGCATTAGGAGAATACAATCCATCCTCTGGAATGGTAGATTGGACTGTTCTATACAATTTTGACAATAGCTGAGCCTTAGTTATCTATTTGGAGTGATCTATCCATTCAAAATGCATATGCCTCATTGATTTGATAGGTGGATCTCTAACATAATAGTGTTTTGTAGATTGTGTGCGTTGACCACGTAATAGGCTCAATGTCCACAATGAACATGTTTGAACTTGTTGGGTTTTAGAGCAAGTTGATTTTGATTGACTTGGCAACTTGTCAATTTCATGTCTGACCAACAAGGGAAGACTCAACTTGACTATTGTTTTGAATATCTCTGGACACAAATTTTATAGATTTAGAATAATCTGGTATATGAAAACTCTCAACACTTGTTTATCTTAGACCAAAATGATGTTTGTTGGGTTTTATTGTCTCCTAAACTCACACAACAGATGGACATTCAACAATAGGAGAGCTATTAGGTATTTTATCCATGATGGGTTTCAACAAGACACTTTTGGTCTTAGACACAACAACATTGTTCTGTGACACAAGAAGGGGCGTTACACTTTTTTTCTTCAAGGACTCTCTGTCTTTACCGGCCTTTTGAGTTGAACTGCTGGAAGAAGGAACATCATTGTTGACAACATCTTTCTTCTCTATTGAGGCATTGGATTTTTTATCGTCTAATTGATCTTGCAACCTATTGATTTCTTTTCTTAATAATATGCATTGGTTGCAAAATTGCATGAACAAAGGTTTGTATTGTCTCCAACATTTAGATATCAACTCTACCTCATTTTTTGTGCTTACATGAATTTGTAGGGACAATAGGTCATTAGTGTACAATGTGGACATGATTGCAAGCAGAGATTTGAATGCAAAAAATGCACATACTTACAAATTTCTGGCACCCTTTCCTTACCGTTTTCTCTTACATACAACCTCTTTTTACAAGATAATTATTCTCCCTTTCTTACAACAATTTTTTTTCCACTTGCCTTGAAATGATTTTATTTTGGCTCGACATTCCCTTTAATGTCTTTCCCTTTTTCTTAGAAAAAATGAAATGCCACCTTAAAAAATTATCATCTTTTTTCAAATCTTAATCCTTAAAGGGAATATTAGACATTTGTTTTGAAATTTAGAGAGATATGCCTGCAAAATATTTTTTAAAAATCGCCTCAATAACTGACATTTCCAACCACAGCATGCATAGATGGCAGGGAAATATTAGCAGACTCAATGGCAGGAAAATTATGGTGTTGGCAGCCTTTCTTTGTGACTGCAGGTACACAGATCTTTCATGTTAGCAACACTGATATAACACAAAAGTATGGCAGTGGTTGAATCCATGGGCTTGACTCCTCTACACAGCAAGAATTGCCCTTGAATCCTTACTCCATAGGGGGCAAGTCTAACAGCAGAATCTACACAGTGCATGCACAAGCTGAATGGGCCCACACCCACTCCACTGATATATGACAGCAGATATATGCCAGTGACTTGTCTGCAGGCTGTGCTTTTGTGTTTCATGGTTTGGGCTTGGCCGATAAAGAATAATGCCAGGCATGCTGGAATACACTCCAAACTCTCGGACCAAGTTTCCACCTTACACCTTTTAATCTGCCTTAGAGAGGCTCAAATTTTCTGTCAAACATATTGAATGGGACTATTTAAATGCCCTTCAAGCTCTTGCGAATGAATTTATGCCATATTTTACTTGGCTATTTTAACCACCATACTACTGCCACTTGAGAGTGAATCTTCTGCACCTTACACAACTCACTGGAATGAATTTGCTTAACTTATTCTTCATTCTTCTACACTCTCAATGGCTTGCAACTACCATGCTTCCTCACGTAATTTGAATGCAAGGGCAGAATATAATTGTTATATTATTGTATATTACAAAGGAAGGCTTACATTCATATTTATAGGCAGTGAAGAACAGTATAACTGCCACATAAAGAAAAACTACCCAAACTGAAAACTGAATACAAATGTGCTAACCCAGAAGATTAACATGTTAAGAGCAACAATGACTCTCAGCTTACAGTGAAAAGCAATGGCAGTCATAATGGACCCTCCCAATCACCTAACTGAACTCTGTAAGGTGTTAACTTTGAAGGTAATCTCAACTACTTCAGATCATAGCAGCCATGTGTGAGACTACCCCCCATGTAGTCTCACACATGGCTGCTATGATCAGAAAGTGAAAATAGAAGCATAAAATCTCTTTCAAATAAAAAGCCTGCTCTCTTCCAAGATGCCTGGCAAGGAGAGAAAGCCATGCTTGTAAAACATTATAGAGAAAACTTTTGATTCGTATCATCCAAATGTGGATAGTCTCACATTAGATCAGCAATCCTTACACTGCACATATAAGGAGATCTCTTTAAAGAAACTCCCTGGCTTGCTCAATCTACTCCCATCCTAATGGAGATCACTTTTGGAATCAAAGAGGTGTGTGTGCAGCCAATAAGCACTACTTTCCTATAAATAAGTTCACGAGTTTGAGGACTGATTTTCCTTTTCACATAAGCTATAACCTTTGCAAAACAAATATTGTTTGAGCTTTCCTTTCCCTAAAGTCTTGAAATCATGCCATGTGTCATTGCTTGGTTCACCTTAAGTGTTTTGCAAAGGAAAGCACTATTGGCAAGCCTCAAAGCTATTATATCTATTTCTGCAAGCCCCAAAAATTGCAACATATGTCCTGGAGTTATTCAAAGAAAAGGGATTTTCTTTTCGTGGAAGGGATTTCAAATCCTGTGATCACCATCGATTTTCAGCGCATCAATGGTCCATATTCAAAATCAGAAATTGCTACTCCTGGTCATGCATTTGAGTGTGCATGAACATTGATGGCAGATTTGATCCACAACTACCTTATTTTTCATATGAATTGGTTTGATTATTCATTTCCAATTCATTCATTTCTAGGGTTCATGGCAATCTTCAAAACAATAAGTACTTTCAAGGTCTCTCTCTAGAAATTTATTTTAGAAGAATGTATTTTCATGTTCAAGGAAGTGATTTGGGGTTTGGGAAGCTATAAATTGTTGTGTTCCAAGATAAATCTTCATAAAATCTTTTCAAAAACCCTAAAACCCTTGTTTAGAAACCCTAGTGCCCAATTGTGTTAAGTCATGGCTGGAGCTTCAAGAGGGGTTAAAAGGGGATTGGATGATGAGATTATGGCTCAACTACTAGGTTCTGCAACACGAACTAGTGTTGGTCAAGGGTTTGGGATTCTGTTGGACAAAATTATAGACAAGAATGATTGTTATAGAGACACCATAATTCCCATCCATGGCTATCCTTATTCAAATATTGTTTCAAGAAGTGCTTTGCAGATAGACCAATTTCAAACATATGTAGGATGGGATTGGGTAAATTGTTATGCCCTAATGTTTTTATCAACATTGACCTAATAAGAGTCATGGCTAGGGCATACAATCCCAATACTAGGGGCATTGTTGACAACAAGGGTGTTACCCTATTGACTCTAGACAAAGAATTTATATGTGAGTTTTTTGGTTTGGACATGAATTCTCAACTTCCCATTGATTTAGGGGCATTAACAAGAGAATATTAGAGGCTAAGAGACAGTTATAGAGTGAAATGGTTCCTCAATTTTAGGCCTAGGGGGCCAAGCAGAGAAATTCAAACATTTACTGGTGGAGACCTTGAACCATTCAGTTATGATATTTTTGAAGATTACTTCTAGAAAACCTACTTTTCTTTGTGTCGGGTATTGGGGATTGATTGTAGACCTCAAATTCTAGTGAATTTGATGGTTTTGGCTATTGACATCCAGAGTAGGGATGTAAAAAGACCATATGATTATGCAGGGTATGTTGTTGGGGAACACCATAAGGCTTTAAGTTCCCTTAGTAAGGATTCTAAAATTGTCTACTTTAAGTGGTATTCCCTATTGTGTCATGTATTACTTTATGCTAGAACAAAGATTTGGGATCTAAAATTGAAGATTGGAGCCTAATGAACAAGGACTCATGCTCCCGATTCAAGAATGGGTATATATTTGGGACATCAATTGTGAAACTGCCAATTATTGCATCTTTGAGCAGTATTCTGTTAGAAGTGTCCTCGGGAATTTGGAATATTCTGTTGATTCGGGTCTATCAAAAATAGACAAGGAGGTTTTTGAGGCCAAAGCAACTCCAACCAGAGTTAGGTTTTGATCACAACTGGGGAGATTGGTTCTTTCATTTAGATTCCATTATCATTAGGGTTTATGGCTCCCTAGTGGATCCTCATATTTTACCCAAATCAGTCCAAGATAGGATTTACATATTTGGAAATGATTTGGAAACTAAATGAGGTAGGAGATTGGGTACAGTCCTGGCTAAAATCTCTTATGGCTTTTGGGATTACAACTTCATCTCCAATGAAGGAGGAGTTGCCATTCTTTGAAATCCGACAAGGTAAGCACCAGAGTTTTCTCAAAATTCCCCATGGAGCGTAGCTGTAATCTTTAAATCGTTAGAATTTGGTAATCACCTCTGTCCATATCCTATATTATGGATCCAGGAGGTTGCAATATGCCCAGAAATTATGAGCTTTGGAAGCTGTAAAGGAAAGTTAATTTTTTCTTAGGAGGGGACTATTATATTATCAAATCAACCATTGATGAAAAAAGAAACCCTTGAGAATACAATTGGATGGCAGTAACTAGTAACATAATATGATTTAACATGTGATATGAATCTTGGGTAACCATACCCTAAATCAGCCAGTCCATCTTTTGTGACTGTGGAATTGAATGACTGTTTGGATGGAGCAGTTTCACAAGTGCTTTCTTCATGTCCCCAAGTGTGAGATCATTCAGAATTTCAGATACTCAAAACACTTCAACTTTAGGATTGCTAATATTTTCTAGAAATTCATTGACAGTTATTAAGTGGATGCAGATTTTTCCCGAGGCAAGTGAACCTGGTGTAACCAAAGAAAAAGAAGAAAGTACAAAATGGAAAATCAGACACTTCTATCATTTCTGAAAATTGGATTGATGTCTTACAACTAATCTCTACATACATCCATGACTCCACATTGTCAGATCATTGGCCAATTCAACTGGAAATCCATTCGTGGTGTCCAGTAAATTCCCACTTTGTTAAGTTTGAAAACATGTAGTTTTCACTTCCTCCCTTTTACCCAGAGTTAACTTTTGGGAGAATGGATGTTCAAGATTCAGGGTAATGAAATGTTTCAGTTTGTTAGCAAGCTTTACTAACTTAAATCCAAGATCAAGAATTTGAATTGAGAGGTCTTTGGCAACTTTCGTCCTTTCAAATCTCTTTCTTACCTCATATTCATCAACACAGTTGCCCAAAAATCCTTAAGATATGCAACATGTACATGAACCTTCCCAAGAGTCTCTTCTATTTTGCCCCTTTGACTATAGGAAGAGTGGGCTTGATAAATGTTGAGATTATATTTACACACCTCTGGTGCCAATTCCTTTGCAGCTGCTAAATTCTTCTTAGAATCTAATTTAAATGGAGAAATGTGCCCTAGCTTTTTGCCTGCCAGTGAGAAGCTGGCAAACTTCAAACAATTGTTTAAACCAGTATGGGCGTCTGTTGAAACCAAAAACTCTGATGTAGGAAAATATTTGAAATTGAATCTTTCATTTTAGTTGCAGAAATCTTCAACCCATGAGCAGAAATTAGTTTTTGTGAAATTGCCTTCTAATTCTCTGATAACATTACCCACCCATTTGATGTGTGTCTTTGCTTGCTTGCAATTGCAACTAAGGAAAAAATTAAAGATTGGCATGCCAACATTCAAGTTGCCTTCATAGTCTAAACCATAGTTGGAAAACTCGCCAAAAACTCACGAGTTTTTTTTGGAAACGAGTATTTGGTGCAAGTTTTCTAAAAAAACTCGGCTGCTGTCATGTCCCCAAAACTGAAACCTCAAAACATAAGTATTTAAATACAAATAAAATAAATATCAGAAATTTAAATATAAATAATCACAATTTAAATATTATTATGTATAATTATTGGAGATAATATTATTATTATGACTATGGAATACAATATTATAAATATTAAAATATGAATGTTAATAAATTAAATATTAATAAATAAATGTAAGTATACACGAATACAAAATCTGTTATTACTATCATAGTAATTAAAGATTAATATGAAAGAAAAGAAACAAAACAAATATATAAATCCAAAAGTCAAAAGTACCACAGCGATGGTATTTCATAGCCCTTGGATTAGTTCCCAAAAGCCATAGATACAAAAGACATGACTATTCAATGGCTGCCAACGTGGAAGGGATGCAACCCTTCATCCAACCAAATGGGTATTTAAATCCACAAGCAGCCAAAGGAAAGGCATCAAATGGGAAATAGGAAGGAAAAGGGAGAGAGCAGCCAAATAAGACAAAATTTGTCTTACTCAAAAAGGAGATACTTGTCTTAATTATGTAAAAGGAAGAAAGGCATCAATAAAAGGAAGTTTTGGAGATCGATGGCTGGACAAAGATAAGAAATGGTAGCTAGAAATAAGTAAACATGGCTGGGAATAAAGGAACTCTTGCAGATTGTAAATGTTAGAGAGGCAGCAGCGGTGAAAAGGGATCAAGTATACATTAACAATAAGTTAAAAATAATAATATAAAGATATATATATATAATTTTATATATATATATATATATAGATATAGATATAGATATACCAAGAAATTATTGTAAATGGAAATCAGTTGGAAATATACTAAGTTACCGGTTCGGTTTTGGGTTCGGGTTTGGGTTCGAGAACCCGGTTCACCGGTTCGGGATTTTTTATTTTTTGATTTGGGTTCGATTTGGGTTTGTTTTGGGTTTGGTAATACAAAAACATATAAAAATCAGAAATATATACAGATTTGCAGTAGTAATTAAGTTCAGAATACACCACCATATTAATAGTTAAATAACATAGCAAAAATGAAAAATACACCACCATTTTATACTCAAATCATCAAAGTTCAAACATAAAAATGTGAAGTGTTTACAGTCAGCCATTAATAATTAATAATTATTGATCATTGATCAATCTGAGTCATATGGGTCATCAAAAAAAGCATCATCATCATCATCATCATTAGATGCTACATTATGTGTAGAACCACAAATAGCATTAGTGGCACTCGCACAAGCACTGCCACTAGCACTGACACCACCACTCTCATGCTCAGCGGTTGCTTCAGGCTCATAGTCATCATCAATATCAAGTGCAGCTAAGTGACTTGCGGAAGCATCCAAGTCAAGCTGCTCTGGCTCAATATCCCACCTCCTTGTGTCTCCTTCTTTGTAGGAAACTTGCTTGTGTGTAAGGAGGCGCAAGTTTGAATGCACATAGACCAAGTCCTTTGCTTTTTTTGAATGTAGCCTATTGCGTTTTATTGAGTGGATGAAGGAGTATGTGCTCCAATTCCTCTCAGAAGAAGATGAACTAGCAACCTATTAAGACCAAATTAAATAGTTAGGAGTTCCAATATTTAAGTTGATTTAACTAAACAAAAATATTAATTAATAATTTAATATAAATATAAATTTAAAATTAAAATTAAAATTACAAAATATAAAACTTACTTGGGATAAATTTTTTATTGCAATAGGTTGGAGGTGCCTGTATTCTTGCCCATGGAAGTACCACCAACTATGAGCATCCACCCTAACCTTGTCTCGAACAGCATCAAGATTATGATCAATAGTACCAGAGAATGCAAAAGCCATGAACTCAGCCCTCACTCGATCACGTTGGTCACGATCAGTGAACAGTCTACGAATTGCTGCCTTGTACCCTTGACCCACTTCAACATCCCTATATGGAGCAACTCTTGCTGAAGCAGAAAGTATCTCTGGACTATAATATTTGGGACTCAATGCAAAAGCAAGAAGATGCAACGGAGTGGTCATTTTGTTCCATCTATCAACAATGATCTCTTGTAGCTCTTTGAAGAACTTTTCTTCGGGATCTTCCTCTTTTGCATTGATGATGATTTTCATCTTCTCAATCATTGAGTCGATACCATCATATACTTCACCCAAACAAGGTCTATCCATGTCAGTGTAATGGATCATGCTCAATATGGGCTCAGTGAAACTGACGAGATACTCAACAAGGTCCCACCAACTATCATCTAGGATCCTTTGCTTGATCCTATTTGCCCTTTCACTGGTAGATTGCCTCCATATGGCCCAATTAGGGCTGATTACCATTGCAGAGAGTGCCTCACGAACCTTTATAAGGCGTCTCAACACAATTGTGTTGGAGGCAAAACGAGTCTCGGCAACCTGTTTGAAAATCAAAATTAAAACTAAAATATAATTTAAATTTACAAAATCAAAATTTAAAATTAACAAAAAATTAAAAAAATATTTGAGAATTAACTTACCTTCAACAACTCCAATTTTGAGAATTGTCTAAATATTCCTTGTGTCATATGGTGGTTGGTGACAAACATTTGAATGTCTTCGCCCTCAGCATACACCTGTTTGATCCATTCAATTTTGGATCCAATTTTTTGTAGCATTAGATTAAGGGAGTGGACAGCACAAGGTGTCCAAAAAATGTGTGGATACTTCTCCTCAACCAATAACCCAACAGCCCTACAATTTTTGGCATTATCAGTTACAACTTGCACAACATTTTTATGGCCCACTTCTTCAATAGCTTGGCAAATGATGTTAGCAATAAATGGACCATCCTTCACCTGTCCTTCACAATCCATTGCTCTCAAAAACATTGCCCCTTTAGGGGACACAGCAATAACATTGATCAATGGGCGATTTTTTGCATCTTTCCATCCATCAGAAATGATGGTCACCCCTGTTTCGATCCACGAATCCCTTATGGGCTTCAAAGAGTCTGCTACATGTTTCACCTCTTTCTCCAATAAGGTGCAAAGAACCTTCTCAAAACCTGGGCCCTTATACCCCTTTGGAGCCTCATTAATAGATTTCACCATTTTTTGCCAATATGGTGAACGAACAACATTGAATGCCAATCCATTGGCATAGACACATCTTGCTATGTCTTGATCAGCAATCTCTCTTGCCTCATTATGAAATGAAGCTTCCAACAGTCCCTTAGATCTACTATTTGAAGAGGGCGTGGTTTGCTCTTGAGGGATGTCCATAAATGGATGGCTTCTTGTAGGTGGAAAATAAGAAGGCGGTGTAGGGGGTTTCATGAAACGAGATCCTTTCTTCAAAGGATGGCTTGTTTTACCACTGGCTGCTCTTTGGTCTACCTTTTCTTGCTCAGCAATATATTTCAACACTATATCATCTGGAATGCCTTTCTCATCTTCACCTGGACAATTTTTTATGCCTGTTTCAGAGATCCCACACAAGTGCCCTTTCACTCGACTGTATGAGCTCGAATACTGAACATGGCAATGACTACAAATCCAAACATATCCTCCACCACCTGGAAGTTGTTAAACCATTTCTACATATTTCCAAAGGGGAGAGTTTGGGTTTGTTTTGAAACGAGATTGGCTTGAGCCTGAGGAGGTACCGGTTGCCATTGTAATATGGAATACCTAAGGCACAACATATTGAAATTTTGGTATTGATTGATTGAATTTGAAACTAACAGACTTAATTAATTTCAAAAAATGAAAAAATTGAACATGTGTTATAGACATTTAGAGGAATGAAAAGTAAAACAAAACTAAAACTAAAAAACAAAACAAAAGAGTTGAAGTCCATTTGTTTAAAAAAAATGTAAAAAAAAAAATCAAAAAACTTCAAAAAACCTGCCTCTTTTGAAGAAATCTTGCTCAATAATCTTCTTGGCAACGAATAGGCACTTGCAAGTGCTTAGGAATAGCACAACAACCAACTTCGAACAATCTACAATCAACCTTCAAGTCTATTCAAACTTGTGCAAGCAAAAGAGAAAGTTCAGCAATGGAGGCAAAAAATCATTTTTTTTCATTCACAAATTGGTAAATGACTATCACTTTACCTATTTCATGTTTTAGAGGCACATATTAGGGTTGGAAAGAATAAAAAAATATTTAAAAGTCAACAAAGACTTTAAAAAATTATAAAAAAAAGTCAAATTCGTGCTTTGAAGTCCGCCTGGGCACGGAATTCTACCCGGGTTCGAACTGGGTTCGAATTTTCGGACCCACAGTCTGGGTTCCGAACCCGGTTCGAACCCACAGTGCACTTTTCCGGACCCTGGGCGAATTAGGGCGAACCGGACCTGAATTTCGAACCCGGATCGAACTCGGGCCCCCCAAGGCCGAACCTGGTAACTTAGGAAATATATATATATATATAGAGAGAGAGAGAGAGAGAGAGATGATATATGTATGGGTAAGTAGATATGTGAATCACTTGTGAATATACAATAGTGATACTTGCAACAATTATTAAGCCTTATAAGTAATGACGACTCTTTAATATAAACATAAGTAGATTATGTATAATTATGAATTGTCCTCATCCTATGATCAATCCAGTATAAGGTTGGAGGAGGCGAGTAGGGAATCAGAAAATGTGGAGAGATATAGCAACTCAGGTGATGTACTCACTTAGCAATAATATTTAGCATATTTTGAATATAAAAAACAAATATTGCTAATCTGATTATTGGTGTAATGCTTTCTTTAGTATTATCATGATGATAATGATGGAATTAGTAATAAATGCAAATGTATTTGATTGCTAAAAGGTTGTCTTCTGAGTGTTTGCAAGCCTACTAGGGAGGAAGGGCTTGAGAAAAGTGGTGCCTAAAAACCCCACTTAACAATCCGTTGCGGCCATGGAGGGGTGGCGGTCCCACTTAACAATCCGTTGCGTCCATGGAGGGGTGGTAGGCTCGGAACCACTTATAAGCTCCGCTGGCTTCCCCCAGTAGGTTAAGTGTCTTTCGAGGTGATGGCACGAGAAGAGAAAGCAGGTGAAAGTGTTTCCTCTAAGCACGCCACTCCGAGAGGTTCATGTTGCTCGGGGCCAAGGGGTGGGTTGTCTTGATAGGACGCTTGTGCTCTTGGGCTTAGATGGATAGCTTTGGGTGGATCTACCCATGCCACTCCTCATATGTCTTTATCAGTGATTTGTGATTATATTTATATTTGGATATCTAGATATTAATGCTAACAGATATATGTGCATGTGGAAATATTAAATGCAGATTTCAATCCAAGATTACTTAGTCAAAGAGAACATTCATTTGATAAAGAAGAAACCCTAAATCTAATCAACGAGCAAATTCTAGGGAAAAGTTGGGTAAGGGACATTATAGTTGCTCAGCAAAAAGACTCGCGTGGTTGGAATGCCTCCACCAGTTGCTCTTCCTTAGCAAAAACACTCTCCCATGAAGGTTTGTGTGGTTTTGGAGGTCTTAATTTGGGCTTGGTGGCGGGGGCTCCGCCCCTCGACACCGCCCTATATCGCGATAGGGAGCGTGCTCAGGGCACTGCCTCGGGACCCCGCGAGGGGCGCTGCCCCCAAACCCCCACGAGGGGCGCTGCCCCTCGACCCCATTGGGGGCGTTGCCCCCAAACTCCCACGAGGGGCCCCTTGACCCCACTAGGGACGTTGCCCCCTGACCCCCACGCCTTGACCCCTACGAGGGGCGCTACCACTCGACCCCATTGGGGGCATTGCCTCTAGACCCCCACGAGGGGTGTTGCCCCTTGACCCCATTAGGGGCATTGCCCTCAAACTCAGATTGAATTCATTTGGTTTTCTAGGAACTCTCCAAGTCCAAGTTTCCAAGTTTTCCTACAAGTCTTCATCTATAATATTGTCTAGTTCTACCTCTCCCCTAGTTTTCACTAGACATGGGAAGAGGAAGATATAAATTTGTAAAATATATTAATATAGTATTTACTTTTAGTTTTACCAAAACAATTTGCTATTTTCATTTTGTTTCAAACTATCAGTAACAACGCATTCCACATGAGGATGCCATTTTATACCCAATTTGCTTTCAAATCAATCAAATACAACTAGACTCAACTTGAAGTTCTATGTACTCATTTATTGACTTTTTGTATGCATCTTATCATTGAATTTTGCAAAAAAAAATGCATTTTTAATGAAGTTTATGCAATTTTTTAAGTTGCTGATTTTTTTGCCGAGTTTTTGTCGAGTTTTTTTTGAGCCGAGTTTTTCAGGCTTGCTGAGTACTTGCAATTGGCGAGTTTTCCAACTATGGTCTAAACCAAGCCCGATTTTATTCCTTTTGAAGCATAAGCCAGTTAAGAAGTCATATAAAATTTCCCCAAATCTTAGACTAACAACAATTGCTCACAAAAGCATTAGTGATGTTACATTACTAGGGAATGTTTTTCATTCCTGTCAATACTTATGTAATGAAGTGAAATATCCATGAATGGAATTGGTAGGATTTCTTCACTGCAATATGATTTAGAGGGGTGATGATATTGTCGATAACCTCCAGGAAATCATTGCAGTATAGGTGCTTGAGAAGGTGCCTCTTTGACTTGCTGAGCCATTTGTCATTTAAATAATCACCATTTTTATGGGGATTGGAATCCCAATAGGCCTGTGTGGATGCACTTGACATTTCCACAGCTTCCTTGAGAAGTGGGATTTGTATCAGGTCTTTTAGAATGTCAGTGCTAAGGTTGGGGATTGCTTGCCTTCAGACTATGCACCTCCTTGGTTTTTGGATCGTAACAGCATGTGGCTACAAAAGAAAGCATTGGGCTGGGAGGTGATAGCAGGAAAGAAGCTGCCTTCAACAAGCCTGAAGTCTAGAGATTGTGGTAGGACTTGTTGCATTCATGTTGGTACATGCACTTTTAAACTCTTTATGATTGATCTAGCCTACCATTATCTGATTTTTCTTCCAATTCTGATGCAGAAAGAGAACCTAGATTCAATTCCTTGAAAGTTTGAAACTTTTACTTCATGAACCCTTGCTATAAAAATGTGGGTTTTCAGGATAACAAAGAAAACCAAAGATAAGTTCATCCTGAGGATGAGTGCAAGCAGGATTGCAAAGAGTTTTCAGTTAATGGGAGGAGAAAATACAAATGAAGATGTCTGTCTTGTATATATATTGAGGAGCATTTATGAAGGTAGATGAGCGGGTGGAGGGTAATCAATTCATCTTGGTTTTCATGTGATAGTGGGATAGCAGATCTGTAGTGTTATTTTTGGTTTTTTTCCAGTTCTTGCATGCCAAATGGTCCTTGCTTCTCTATTGGCAATTTTTAAGTTTTACCCTAAGTTACTGGGTTCTTCACTTTAGCCCCCTGTATCGGCCAAAATACGTGTGGGTTCGGGTTTGGGTTCGGTCCTTTTGGGGGTTCGCCATTTGCTACTTGGATTCTTTGTGGGTCCTTCTGTGAAGGACCCTTAGAGAACTTGGGTAGCAAACAACGAACCCTGTCCGAACCTGTGGAGAACCCAGAAGGACCCGGGCAGACCCACGTCATCCAACCCAGAAAAAAGGCAAAAACTCAATTTAAAAACATAAAATAAAACCCGAAAAAGTGCCCAAAATGCTTTTGATGAAGACGAATTTGAAGAATACTGAATTAAATATTGTCTTGATTGTAATTTGAATTTTCAATGTGTAATGACATTTTAAGACTTGAGTATTTACTATTTCGTAATTTACTATTTACATTTTTGCAAATTATGAATATGATTATATGAGGTATTACCGTATGGTGTATTTCATTGTTTCAATATTCTAGGGCATTATGGCATTATGATTATATGATTATAATTTTGAGCATGCTTATGAGTCTATGGCATTATGTTTATAATTTAATAATTTATAAATTTGATATATATATACTCCCTGTTATACCCAAAATGAAATTTTTGGCATTCTGCTTAAATTGAGCTAAACAACGTAAAAATGCCATCTAAAGTATGTTTTAGGTCAAACCAAATATGAAATCCTTGTGGGTTTCTGTCAAGGAACCTATGGTTAAAATTTTGAAAAAACGAAAATTAGGGTTTTACACCCCTATTTTTATGGAAACCCTAAAAATAGGACCTTCCCGGAAATGATTGAAAATAATTCTGATAGGATTAATTGCCTTCACGATCACACTGATCAAGTCAGAATTATCAAAAATTATGTTTTACTCTGGTGGGTCTATTTCTATTTTTCAGGAACAAAGTTAGGAGCTCCGCAGCCATTAATGGCAGATTGGCCAGTACCAGGTGCTGAAAGCTAAACCTCAAAAGCTTCAACGAAGAAACCATGGCGAAAAAAGATAAAAATGATGAAGTTCAACGAAGGAGATTCTCAAAACGGAAAAGGCCAAAATTTGGCTAAGTCTGGAAGGTGCACGCTTTGTCTACCAAGGCAAAACATAGTCTACAGTGGTTAAAAGCGCCCCTCTTGAAGAAAGGCGCCCTTGAACCTTAGAGGGCAGATCAAAACATCTGGCAGTGTCAAAACAGTCGTCCTCTTCACTTTCATACTAGCTCGACAACGAAACAATCAGCAAGATTATCCGATTCAACAATCATTGACCAACCGTCAGCGAAGTA